>JAYMFT010047356.1:0-15376 GCA_038088735.1 Panulirus argus
AGGAGGGTGAAAGGTGTGCATGGAATAGAGTGAAATGGAACGATGTGGTATACTGGGGTCGATGTGCTGTCAATGGACTGAACCAAGGCATGTGAAAAGTCTGGGGTAAACCATGGAAAGGGCTGTGGGGCCTAGATGTGGAAAGGGAGCTGTGGTTTCGGTGCATTACACGACAACTAAAGACTGAGTGTGAAGGAATGTGGCCTTATTCATATATATGGCATTAATGGGATAGCCTTGATTAGGGCCTCAGCTGCCCATGCTGTCTAAATTAAAAAGAAAAAAAGGAAAAAAGTAAAAGAAGAAAAAAGAGATCAACTTTGGAGTCTCTTAAGGTCACCTTGTAAGCTTACACAATCCTCCTCACTTTTTACTTCCTTCATAACTTTTGTGTCATCTGTAAACATATTCTGGTAGGAGTCCATACCTTAACACAAGTCATTCAAACAGATCAAAAAAGTATTAGTTCCAAAACAAAAACCTGGGGAAGTCCAGTGGTGACCTACACTCATTAGGAAAAGGCTCCAGTGAAATGTCTTTTGTTCCCTATCTGTCTATCTATATCTTTGATGCCTGTTCCAATTGGAACTCCCTCAAAGGGGTGGCCACAGCAACAGTCTCTCCAAAACTAAAGAACTCCAGTGCCACTTCTTAACCTTTAGTGCTTTACCCTTAACAGGCCACTGGCAGAAGGCAAGACAAGCACAGTGTTTGCAGAGGCTCCTACCTAATGTTCCTAATGACTACTTCAACTAATACTCCTACCCACTACTTCTACCTAACATTTCTACCTAAAGCTCCTGCCTAAATGAGCCTACCTTCTGCTTCTACCTACTGCTCCTACCATTTTACCAAAAGGCTGGGCTAGTGCATAGTGCTCACCACTGGAAAATCTAGAGTTACGAAAAATGAGCTGCATGAATTAAACGTTGTCAAGTGTTACATATAACAAAGGAGAGATTGTATGTTTATGGACAGAATACCAATACTCCACATATTAAGTGAGGCAGAAAGGAAAGACAGCTACCTGGGTCAGAGGAGTGCAACTTGGCAACCACTAAAGAGCTGGCTCACTAAACAGATGTCATTAACCCTCCTGATACCCAGGCGGGTAGTACTGGTAATATACCTCCCTGGTCGATGGCTGCCTACCAACTACTACTACCTTCTTTTTTTCCCTTCCACTAAAATAATCTTCTATCCATTGGAGGTGTCTCCCACTTACTCCTGCCTGGTATTCCAGCTTCTTAATCAGCCTCCTATGAGGAATAGTGTCAAATGCTTACTGGTAGTCAAGATATAAGCAGTCTACTCAACCTTCCCTTTTGTCTCAGACAGAGCTCACTCTCTCAAAGAAATCTAAGATGTTTGTCACACATGACCTCCTTCCTTAATACCATGTTGCCTCTCCCTTAGGTAATTTCTCCTCTGTAGAAAGTCATCCATTTACTTTCTGATGAACTTTAGTAGCATCTTGAAGACCAAATTCATCAAGAAAACTGGTCTGTAGTTCAGTGCCTCTTCTCATTCTCCTTTCTTATAGATGGGTATGAAGTTTGCCCTTTTCCACTCCCTTGGCATTGCCTTTCTCAAGCAACATCTAAATAATATTTCAAGTGGTCTGTCTCTGTATCTGCACACATCTTCAGCACAAATAGTGAAATTCCATTATGATCAAGAGCCTTGTATGAGTCATGACCTTATAGAGTTCTGTTAAAGATTCTTCTAGATATCTCAATGTTTTTCCTGATCCCATCACTAGTATTTTTCAATTCCTCACACATTCTTAAATCAGCATACATTAAGCTTCCAATTTTTACCTGTTCCTGTTTCTATCACAAATACACACTGCCTCTCTTTTTAAATGACAAGTTTATCATCTCTTGAAAAATCCAAGATTTTCAGATTTTCTTTTCTTTTTCCTGTTTTTGTGTTTTCCTTTTCCATAAAAGAACACTGTAAGCTTAAACCTAAGTTGATCAACCAATCATTTATTTTATATATAACAACATTGACTTTACGCAAGGTAACATATGACACATAAAGTCATCACAACAAAGTTCTCCATTTTGTGATGTTTGTACCTTAATTAATGTGAAAGAGGCTTATAAGATGGAAGAAAAAGGATACAGGTGCAGGGGCCTATAGCAAGAGGGGAAGTAAAAAAGGGCAGTAATGAGGCTGAAGGTACATATGAGAAGCACCTGGAGTGGATGGGATTACAGCTGAAATGTAGAAATATGGATGAAAAAGTGTGATAAGAGTGGATGCAACTTATAAGTAATTTAGCATGGAAGAACAAAGTTGTGCCTGAGAATAGGTGAAAGCTATTATTATTCCTTTATTCACAACAAAAGGTGTTAAGGATGTATGTAGCAATTATAGGGGAATAAGTCTGTTAAGTATATCAAGAAAAGCGTATATCCAAGAGTATTGACTGATAGGGTGATGGAAGTGATTGAATGCAGAACAAGTGACGAGCAAGGGGGGTCTTAGGAAAGGTAAATGATGTGTGGATCAGAGTTTTGTGATGAGAATAACTGTTGAAAAGTGTCTACCGAAAGGTAAGAAGCTGTATGCAGCCTTTATGGATCTGGAGACAGTGTATGACAGGGTTGAAGGGAATGCTTTATGGGATGTTTTAAGGATATATGGGGTAGTGGGACAACTGCTAGATGGTGTGAAAGCATTCTATAAGGAAGTAAATGTATGTGTAAGAGTGGATGGGGAACTGAAGAAAAGTTTTGATATACATGTAGGAGTGAGGCAGGGCTGTGTGATGTCACCATGGCTTTTTAAAATATATATGTATGGAATGATAAAGAGAAATGACAGCAAAGCTTGGGCATGGGGGTGCAGAGATGGGAGATGGAGTATGGTGGCCAGAGACAAGCCTGTTTGCAGATGATACTGTCTTGTTACCTGAGTGGAGATGAATTGCAGAAGGCCGTGAGTGTGTTTTATGATGTGAGTAAGCATAGGCAATTGAAGCAACATGCAAATAAAGTAAAGTAATGGTATCTGAAAGGAAACAGAGTGAAAGTACAGATTTTGCAAAGCCCTAGAGTGAAAGAAGAAAGTGTATTAAACTGAATTATAGATATAGGATATGGGGGGAGAAAGACTAGAACAGGTGACAAAATTTAATCTTTGGGAAGTATCCTGGGTAAATCTGGTGATATGGCAGGAGAGATTAGGAAAAGAGCAGCAAAGGGTAGAAGAGTCATTGGGTCTCTTAATATAATAAGGAAGGGTAGATGTGTAATTGTGAAGGTGAAGAAAGGATTAAGGGACAGCATACCTTCCCAAACCTGACCTAGGCAGCCAAAACATGGACATGGAATGAGTCACAGAAGTCAAGAATTTTTGAGAAGGGCATGTGGTATGACTAGATAGAATGAAAAAAGGAATGAGGGGGCATATGGGAGACTGGTAAGGTAGGGAATGCAGTCATAATGAATTGTGGAGTGGGTGAAACATAATACTCTGAGGTGGTATGGGCATGTAGAAAGAATACAAAATTGAGAGTTTACGAGGAGAGTGCATGATAGTACAATTAAAAGGGTTCGGGTAAGGGGAAGACCACCTGTGACATGGAAAAACAGTGTGGAAGAATACTGGAGAGAGAGAAATGGTGGAAGAATAACTGGAATGGTGTATGCCAGGGAGGCATGTACGGACAGGCATAAATGAAGATTCTTCTGCCATGGCCACCCCCTTGATGGGAGTTCCTGTGGGAACAGGCATCAGAGATAGAGACAGATAGACAGAAATTATGCTAAAATATTACTTGGCTGGCTAGACTTGGAAACCACAGAATGTACAGTATATAACTTGATATTTTAGAGAAAAATGTACATTTTCATAAAGTTTTCTGTTTTTGAAATCATAACCCATTATTTCATTTCTATATAACCCCAGGACCTTTCTCCTGTGGCTTTAAGGCTGACCTACAATCAGTAGCAGGAAAGGATGAACCCATAAGATTAATGTTCAATCCTGCAACTAGGAATGACTAGTATGTCAATTTTTGCTATACATACACAAGTTCAGTCACTGTGACATCAAAGATCATGGTCTAAGCTAATCTTTCAAGTTTTGGAGGTCACCTCCCATTGAAAAGTGGGAAAAAGACAATAATCATGTTAAGTCTTCTACCTTACAGACATGATTGATTAACATTTTTATCAAACACTGAATTATAAGATACAAGGGAATCTTTTTGATCTGAACTTCTAATTATGATCCTACAAATGAACATAGGTCATGCTATTCCATCACTTACGATTTTTATTTCCAAGAGTCATGATTTTATCCATTTCATCAGCATTATGTACAACATGTGTTAGAAGATCTTTCACATAGACACCAACATCAGGTCGTTCTTTAACTTCTAACCTTACTGACTGGTCTTGTCGGAGAAGGTCACGAACTTCTTCATTGTATATCTCGAGGTATGATACTCGTACAAGGAACCTGAAAAAATAAAAGGTATTAGTGAGATGATTTATGTAGGAATCCATCAATATACTGTATCTATCTATATAATATAAACAGACACAAATATACAGGTAAGTGTATACACCAGTCTATAATTAGATGATCATTTGAAAACTATTAGACAATAAATATATGACTTTCTACATAGGAGGTTTATACAAGTTAAAGATAGCATGATCTTAGGGAAAGGAGGTCATGTGTAAAAAACTTCTTAGATTTCTATGAGAGAATGACCTCTGTCTTAGACATAAGGTAAGGCTAGGTGGACTGCATGTATCTGGATTGCCAGAAAGCAGTTGACACCATACCTCAAACACTGATTAAGAGGTTGGATTACCAGGCAAGAACATGGGGGAAATTCTTTCATTGGATAGATGATAATTTCATTGGAAGGGAGCAAAGGATGCATGTCAAAGAAGCCTTCTATAAATAAGCTGAAGCGACCAGCGGAGTGCCACAAGGTTCTCTTCTCGGATCTATGTAAATGATTTATGTACCTGACTTGCCACAGGCAATGGACTCCTACCTGAATATGCTTGCAGATGATGCAAAGGTCACATGAAAAGTGAAAAACAGGAACTGCATCAACTCTGTATATATGGGGATCTAAACAGACTCCAAAAAGTTGGTTGGATAAGTGGTCGATAAAATTCAACCCAAGCAAATGTTAACAATGAAGATGGGAAAATGCAAGAGAATGCCTTACTATGATTATCATCTAGCAAGAAATAAGCTTCACCATTCTGTGAGAGAACAGGAACTGGAAGCAGACATTAACCCCAACCTGTCGTCAGAGTCCCACATACGGAAAATAGTTAAGGAGACAAACTGTCTGTTGACAAATATTATAATAGCTTTGAAGTATATGGACAGGGAACTACTAAGCAAGTTACTCATATCCTACACAGGGTTCAAAACTGGGATATGCTTCTCAAATTTAGTCATCACACCTAAATAAGCATGAAGAGCTAATAGAGAAGGTCCAAGGGAGGGCAACAAAGTTGGTACCAGAATTAAGAGAGTTGAGTTATAGGGAAAGACTAGAGGCTTTAACTTTGCTACAAAGATGGTGCCAGAATTAAGAGAGCTGTGTTATAGGGAAAGACCAGATTCTTTGAATTTGCTCACCTTGGAAGGGAGAGGAGTGAAGGGTGACCTGATCACAACCCTTAAGTTTTTAAAACAGATTGATGACATGGACAGAGGCCAGTTGTTTTAGAGATGTAAGAAATGTGCAATCGGAGGACAAAACATGATATCAGGCAAGAATATTTTTAAAAAACATCTAAAGAAGGACTGTTTTAGTATACAAGCGACGGATGAATGGGACAGAATAAGGAATACTTAACCTGTAATTAATTACATATGGCTAAGGCTAGGTGGGTGGATGGGTGTGATTAAATACCTATTTGTAATGTATGGGGAGAGAGTTTCACATTTGTAAGACCCCAACTGCTGAACATTCTCTACTAACGTAAAACTTACTAAATTCATTTATGCTGTTAGCTTTAACCATGTCCTAAGTCATTCTTTTTCATTCATCCACCACTCTTATTCAAGATTTTGGAGGGTTATCATTCCAGCAGGCCTACTATGTACAAGTAAGGAGGGGAGTGGAAGGTCAAGGGGCCCCCTGAATCATATAAATATTGGATATCAAGCCTGACTGTGCAAAATCTAAGGTTTTCAGTAACAGTGGGAGTGGGAAGACATCAGTTCCAAATTAAATGCCCAGAGTATTGCCACTCTCAACAAAGCAAAAGTTTAAAATACAGTGTCCACAGAAAACTTGTTTCCCCCCATTTATTTTCAAAGGCGATACACAGCTGGGGATTATAGTGGATACAAGCAAGTGACACTTTCAGGGTGAATTAATCATACATCTGGTTGCTGAGTCTAGTGTTTCTAAGAGTATCAAAACCAGCAACCCACCTCAGTGTGCCTCAGGCTATCTTTGGGGAAGAATGTCTTCTTTATTCCTCCTGGCTGCCACTACACTTTGGGAAATGCTTCTAGGCATCATATTTTTTTGCACCTATACTTCAAGATTGTTGGTTCTTACCTTTCCAAGGAAGAGAAAGCCCATGTTCTCACCTAGAAGTATGAAAATATGGGTGCATATGTGAGATTTCTAGGCACACAGGGCACTAAGAATGCAAGATCAGGCAGATGGTTGCCAGTGCATGTAGCCTCCCAGATGGCATCATCACATCACAAATACCTATCCCTGGTCACCTAAGGAAGACTTCTACAGCTGCAGATAATCTCCTAAGAAGAGATACATCGAAGCAACCCTGCATTTCAGCTGCCGAACTTAATGAAAGCCATCCAAAACTCTCAAAAGAACCATCCAACATCACCTACAAAAGGACTTTTACATTCCCTCCCACAAGCCACCTGCCAAACCCATTATGAAGGAAATGAAAAGCAAACAACTCACCTTTGCAAGAAATACAAGGATTGGAATGAGCATCAGCTGAGTCGGGTGATGTTTTCTGATGTAAAGTCCTTTAAGTGTGTGCAGTCAAGGCAAGGGAGGGTGAGGAGGCTCAAGGATGCCAGCCTGTATGACTCTTGTTTCACAGTGAAGATGGTGAAACACCCAGCTAGTGTGATGATCTGGGGTTCTTTAATGATGTGATGGTTAGGGGAGGGCTGTACTTTTACCTAAAAACACTACATTAAATGGATACCAGTAAATAAAGGTGCTTGAGGACTAGCTGCTTCCTTTTTATGAGGTTCATGGGTATGATCACTTTAAGCAGGATAGTGCCCCCTGCCATAACGCTAAACAGACGATGAATTGGTTGTCACAGAAAAATATTTAACAGCTGTTGTGGCCTGGGAACTTGCTAGACCACTGGAAACAGATGAAAGTCAAGTCTGTTACCTGCAACACCTTGACAATGCCTCACCTCATTCAGATTAAGACACTATGGACCCAAAATGAGGACCGAGAATAATACTTCAGGAACCATGCCAATTCCATGCCCAGACATCTGCAGATGGTAATCAAGGCTAAAGGAGAGATAACAAAATACTACAGTGTAAGTGTGACATCACCTTTGAAAACATATGGAGGTGGACAAGGTCTTCTGCGGACACTGTACTGAGCATAGAGAGGATATCCAAGCAACAAATTGTGTGTGTGTGTGTGTGTGTGTGTGTGTGTGTGTGTGATTACTAATTTGAACTGTACAGGGAAGGAGTTTTACACTCGTGGGGCCCCATCTTCTGAACACTCTCTATTATCACACAACTTCTTAAATTTAAGTATGCTGTCTGCATCAACCATGCCCTCAGCCATTCTGTTCCATTCACTCACCACTCTTACACTTCAAAAGTATTTCTTTAAATCCTTTTTAACAAGTTTCTAACTTAATATCATGTTATGTTTTCTGGTTGCTCTTTCCCTACACCTCTTAAAGAACTGTTCATTGTCCACAATGAAAATCTCTTTGAAAAACTGAAAGGTCACCCTCACTCTTCTCTCTTCCAGGGGAGGTTAAATGTAAAGCTTTCAGCCTTTCCCTATAACTTAACTCTCTTAATTCCAAATCCATCTTTGTTGCTCTCCTTGGAATCTTCTCTATAAGCTCCAATTCCTCCAGGTCCTTCCCAATTAAACTTACACTCGATACATTCTCACTCAACCCTTTGCTGCATGTCACCATGTTCATTTTCATATATGCTCACCATATCTTGTGTCAAGTGAGGTAGGGCCAGGAAACTATGAAGAAATGGCCTCATTCACTCACAACTACTCACTAGCTGTCAAGTACAATGCACCGAAATGAGAGCTCCCTATGTATAACCAGGCCAAACAGAACTTTTGGCAGTTTCCCCCAACCACTTCATTTGCCCTGGTTTTGCACCACTAACCTTATTTTTACTCATTTCTATTCTCAAACTTTTCCTTTCACACACTCTACCAGACTTAAGCCACCAACTTCACGAGTTTCTGGGGTTGGCCATAATCTGCAAACAGCAGATTTATCCCCTATGGCCCCTAACTCCCAGTAAACTGTACCTCTGCTACTTACTTCAAAACCCTAAAATTTACCTCCCTCAACACCTTGTCCATGAACAGATAAAACTTTCATCAATATATCATACATCCTTGAAACACAAAACCACCTACTCCATTCCCTTCCTACTCACAAACATTTATAATTTGATAAACACTCATGACTGTGTCTCTTCCCCCACCCCACCCCACCCCCATAAACACATATTTCCATTTATTTTGGTCAGATATTCCATGCTGTATAGGTCACAGGTGAAAAAATCTCACCTATTTCCCGACATCAACTGTTGGTCCATGGCCAGAAAGGATTAATGGGGACTGCAGAAGCAGCACTGCACTAAGCAAACAAGATGACTCTCTTAGGTGACAAAAAATTGGAAACTTTAAACATATAGTAGGGAAGGCAACTTGATAATCTTTAAAAAATTAAGTCTAGCAATTTCTTACTTTTTGTCTTCTTCAGCTTTTGCTATGTGACCAAATATATGTGCAAATGAATTTGGTATGATGCCCTTCAGTTCTGAGACAGATCTAACTCCTTCCATGGTATAGGTCTTCCCAGTTCCAGTTTGTCCATATGCAAATATAGTCCCATTGTATCCCTCGAGCACATTTTCTACTATGGGGCGTGCTGCTATATTATATACGTCAACCTGTAAAATACAATTACATGAGTCATTTCAAATTATGAACACCAGGAATATTACAGTTGTCCATCAAGTGTTTCCTGTGGCAATACTAACCCATGTGTATATAAAAAAAATTCATTAATTTCATTCTTTCATATCATATTTCATCTTAATAGTTAACATTACTTTGTGACTTTTAAAGACATATTCATGAATTATTACTGCCAACAATTTACTTTCAAGACACTATTCAACCACACAAAGAAAATACAATCCTACCAGTATCTTTCATTTTCCATCTGAATATCAAAAAACCTTAAATATCCCCTCAGCCAAAAAGGCAATCTTAGTTATCAAGGTAAAACAGTTCTTTGAGTGATGTAAGGATAAAGCAACCAGAGAACATAGCATGAAATTATGTAAGAAATTTGTTAAAAAGTTGCAAAGAGGTACCTTTATAGTGGAAGGGAGATGGATGGATGGAATAGAATAGCTGAGGACAAGGATAATGTAGACAGTAAACATAAAATGAAGGAGCTGGATGACAGTAGAAAATGTTCAGGAGATGGGGCCTCACAAGTGTAAGATTCCCTCCAAATGCAGTACAAATTAGTAATTACAAAGAAATCTCCTTCCAAACAATACTCAAAGCATCTGGGATCTTTGTCCCCTCTCCAGTCCTAAGAATTCACTTCAGTTCCCATGGTTCTATCTACTTCCATGTCCACTCCCAGGTACTGAGAGCATTCCACTTCCTCCACATTCTCCTCATTCAAACTCAAACTCAAACAACTTATCTTGACCTTCTACTGAACCTCATTACTTTACTATGATTCACATTAACTTAAAACTTCCTCCTTTCACACACTCCCCCAGTCTCCAACACCAGCTTTGGCAGCTTCTCCCCCAAATCTGCCACCAAAGCCATGTCCTCTGCAAACAGCAAGAGACTCATTTCCAAGGCCCCCGACCCTAAGAATACTGTATGCAGTACCTGCCCTTTCTGTAAGACTCTTGCAGTTACCTCCCTTACTACCCTAACCAGTGTGGTGACATCATACACACTTGACCCAGACCCACCTTCGTTTGGAACCACTTTTCCTCCATCCTTCCTACTCACACACATGCCTTACTCTCTGTTTATATACTCCTTACCGCATCCATTGGCTTTCCTCCCAGATCTTAAGCTCTTTTGTTATCAATTAATTAGTTACTATTGTGACCTCCCAGTTCTATCTCAACTATGTACTTTCAGCCGAATGGTGGCCTCAAGTCAATGAACTGTTCATAATTACAACTAATATCATCATTAGGTCAAGAGCAGGAGTCATGGGAGTGTGTGAACGAGTATAAGGAAGTGAATTCATGACTGAAAAGGGTAAAAATGAAGTTGGATGGTAAGAGATCGGTGATTATTAGTGTTTATGCACCTGGCCAGAAGAAAACTCGTGAGAAGCAAGTGTTTTGGGAGCAGCTGAGTGAGTGTGTCAGTAGTTTTGATGCAAGAGACCAGGAAATAGTGATGGGTAATTTGTATGCAAAGGTGAGTGATCTGGCAATTGAGGGTATAACTAAGAGGCATGGGGTATTCAGTATTGTAAATGAAAATGGTGAACAGCTAGTGGAGTTGTGTACTGAAAAAGGGCTGGAGACTGGGAATTCCTGATTTAAAAAGAGGGACATACACAGGTATTCATATTTGTGAGTAGGAAAGCTGGTCATTGGGCACTACTGGATTACACATTAATTGATAGGTGTGTACATAAGACTTTTCAATGTAAATGTGCTGAGAGGCACAGCTGGTGGGATGTCTGATCACTATCTTGTGGAGGCGAGGGTGAAGATTTGTAGAGGTTAAAGGAAAAGAGGAAACAATATCAGTGAGAAGAGAGTGGTGAAAGTGAGCCTAGGAAAGCGACTTGTGTGAAGAAATATCACGAGAAATTGAACGTAAAATGGCAAAAGGTGAGAGTAAATGAAGCAAAGGGATTGGGTGAGAAATGGAAGGTATTTTGGGAAGCAGTGCTGGCATGTGGCATACAAAACATGGGAGTGGGCAGATTAGAAAGGGTAGTGAAGGGCAGAATGAAGAAGTAAAGCTGCTAGTGAAAGAGTAAAAGGAGGTGTTTTGGTGATACAAGGAAGGGGTGCAAATGATTGGGGGACGTATGATGGCAGGAGGTCAAGAGGAAAGTGCAGGGGTTGAATAAGAGGACAAATGAGAGTTGGGGTGAGCAAGTACTTGTAAACTTTAAGGAGAATAACAAGATGTTCTGGTAGGAGGTTAATAATACGAAAAAAAAAAATGGGGGGGAACATCGGTGAAGGAGGCAAAAGGGGAAGTGGTAACAGGTACTGATGAAGTGAGTATTTTCAAGGACTGTTGAATGTGTTTGAAAATAATATGGCAAATGTAGGGTGTTTGGGTCAGAGTGGTATGAGAAGTGAGAGAATCATGGAGAGTGATTTGTGACAAGAGAGGATGTGGTGAAAACCTTATGAAGGATGAATTATGGCAAGGAAGCGGGAGTGGATGGTAGAGCTAATTTATTATGAAAGGAGGTGACTGTGTCATTGACTAGCTTGTTAGGATATCAAATATATGTATTAATCATAGTGAGGTGCCTGAGGATTGGCAAAATACATGCAAAGGAAGGGGAATAAAGGTGGGTTTTCAAAATATTGAGTTATTTGCTTGTTTAGTGTACCTGTTAAGTTATAGGGAGGTTAGTGATTGAGAGAGCGAAGGGATGTACAAAGCATCAGACTGGGGAGGAACAGTGTGGTTTCAAAAGTAGTAGAGGATGTGTGGTTCCGGTGCTTGCATTGAAGAGTGTGTATAAGTAATACTTACGATGGATTCATATGTGGCCTTGTGGAAGTCTTAAGAATATAGGGTGAGGGAGGATAGCTGCTAGAAGCAGTGATAAGTTGTTATCAAGGGCGTACGGCATGTGTATGAGCATGAAGAGAGGAAAGTGAACGGTTACAAGTTTGGTCTATAGCAGTGGTGTATTATGTCACCATGGTTGTTCAATTCGTTAATGGATGGGGTGGTGAGGGAGGTAAATGCAAGAGTCATGGAAGAAGGGCAAGTATGCAGTCTGTAAGGGATGAGAGGGCCTGGGAAGTGAGTCAGTTGTTTGCTAGTGACACAGCAGTGGTAACTGATTCAAGTGTGAAACTGCAAAAGTTGGTGAATAAATCTGGAAGCATTTTGGAAAGTAGGAAGTTAAGAGTATATGTGAATAAAAGCAAAGTTAATAGGTTCAGCAGGGTTGAAGAACAGGTTAGTTGGAGTGTGAGTTTGAAGAGAGAAAAACTAGAGGAAGTGAAGTGTTTTAGATATCTAGGAGTGGACATGGCAGAGAATGGAACCATGGAAGCAGTAGTGAGTCATGGGGTGAGTGAAGGGGCAAAGGTTCTGAAAGGACTGAAGAATGTTTGGAAAGAGAGTTTGATATCTGGGAGGGCAAAAATGGGTTTGTTTGAGGGTGTAGTAGTCCCAACATTATTATATGGATGTGAGGCATGGGATATAGGTAGGGTTGTGCAGATGAGGATGGGTGTGTTGGATATGAAATGTTTGAGGATAGTAAGTGGTGTGAGGTGGTTTGACCAAAGTAAAAGATAAGGGAAAGGAGAGGTGTGGTAATAAAGAGTGTGGTTGAAAGACCTGAAGAGGGTGTGCTGAAATGGTTTGAACATATGGAGAGAATGAGTGAGGAAAGGTTGACAAAGAGGATATATGTGTCAGAAGTGAAGCGAATATCGAGAACAGGGAGACCAAACTGGAGATGGAAGGGTGAAGTGAAAAAGATTTTGAGTGATTGGGGCCCAAACTTGCAATAAGGTGAAAGGTGCACAAGGGATAGAGTGTACTACCAATGGACTGAATCAGGGGATGTCAAGCATTCAGGGTACATCATGGAAAGGTCTGTGGAGCCTAGCTGTAGATAGGGAGCAGTGGTTTAAGTGCATTACAAATGACAGCCAGAGAAAGGCTGTGAGCAGATGCGGCTTTTCTTTGTCTGTTTCTGGCACTACCTCGCTAACACAAGAAATGGTGATCAGGTAAGATTAAAAATTATTATTATCATTATTATTATCATCATCAGTATTAATGTTATCATTATCATTTCTATGGATATCATTATATTCAAAGCATCTTCCACTTGGCCTTTCTGTCAACCATGCCTTCTTCAGGCCCATAAATGCTACATAAAAATTTCTTTTTCTCCAAGTAACATATTTCTCACAAAAATTCCTTTGAGCAAACACTTAGTCAATACATCCTCTACCACTCCTAAAGCCACACAGCTCCTTCCCAATCTGATGCTCTGTGCATGCCATTGCCCTTTCAGTCACCATTCTCAAATACAACTTACCAAGTACACTCAAACAACTTATACCTCTGTAATTAAAGCATTCCCATTTATTCCCTCTGCCTTTATATAATGTCATTAATTGGGTATTCTTCCACACCTCAGGCAACTCAAATTGGGTTACACATCCAATGAAAATCCTGATAAATCAATCAACAACACTGCCACACCCTTTCTTGTGAAATTTAACTGCAATCCCATCCATTCCAACTACTTTTTCACACTTCATCTGATGCAAGACTTTCACTACTTCCTCTCTTTTCACTAATCCATTCCCAAGACTCTGTCACAGTAAGGCTTTCACTGCTTCCTCTATTTTCACCAAACCATTCAACATGACTGTCACTTCAAATACCACCTCAACCCAAACACCCTACATCTGTCTTCTATCATCAGACATATTTAAGAGTCCTTCAAAATAATCACTCCATCTTGTCCTTATCTCTTTTCCCCATTACCACTTCCCCATGTGCTCTCCTTAATGATGCTTCATTTGTTCTTTTAATCTCCACACTCTAGTCACCTTCTTCCAAAATATTTTCTTTTTTTTCTCTAAAGTTTACAAATATTCTTCTACCCTATCTCTTACATGCCATATTCTTCAGCCCCTTCAACTTCCTCTTGACCTCTAGTTGCTTTCTCATGTACACTTTCTAGCTAACTGCACTCCTTCCCTGCAGATACTGTCATTACACCATCCTTTTCCTTTTCACAAGCAACTTACCCCCCTAATCCCTCCACTCACTATCCCCCCTCATCCCACCACTCACAATCCTTTCTCATATGTTTTCTTCCTACCTTCAGCATACTGTACACTTTACCCATACACATAAGCCATGCTTCCCTAAATACCTTCCACTCCCTGCCCATTCCCTGTTATATTTACTCTCACTTCATGCCACGACAGAATTCACACAATCTCTCTTGAATTCTCTTTACAGAAGCCCCTTTTCCAAGTTCACTCACTTTCACCACCATCTCCATAACCAAGTCATTTCCTTTTCTCCTAAGACTACTACAAAATTTCACACTCGACTTCACTAAGAAATGATGAAACATCCTAAAAGCTGTCACCTCTCAATTCATTTCTATTAAACAGTCTCTCCTTCACATGCCTGTTACTTAGAACATAATACAATGATGCTTGTTAATGCCAATCATTCATATATAGCTGTATATAGATGTATATCAGTATCATCTAAATGTATATATCATCTACATCATGTATTCCTAATAAACAGTCCTTTTTCAGCACTATATCCTCAAACTTCCAGCATCAATCAAAACTGCTGATGCACTCATTCAGCTCTTCCCAAGAGATTTTTCTCTCTTCTTCATCCGTTTCACTACGAGGGGAATAAACACTAACAATTACCCAGCTTTCATAGTCTACTTTCATTCTTACCCAAATCTGTCCTGAGCTCACTTCATTATAGTCTTAATCCATCAGGTGATATTGGAGTTAAACAGTGCTTACACAGCAGGGTGCTATTAGCATTAATTAACAAACACAATCTCCTACCTTAAGTTGAATTCCACATGCCTTGCAGGCTCTGTAACCTGGCCGCAGATGGCAACCCAAACAAAAGAAGAGTCACTGGAGTTCCCTCAGTAACTACTTGTGACCACAGTGAATGGTCAAAGCATTTATTTGAGACTCATGGCATCTGCAGCTCTCACTAATGCACCTGTCCTGCCTATCATGCTCAATGCTGCTCCTTCATGGCCCATACTTAGTATTGGACAATCTGATAAATTGTGTTTTTCACTTTCTCAAAAATTTGTAAATACTTTCCCTGTCTGTTTTTCCCAATTTCTCAACTCTCTCTATATTT
>JAYMFT010047367.1:0-15376 GCA_038088735.1 Panulirus argus
ATATATATATATATATATATATATATATATATATATATATATATATATATATATATATATATATATATATGATACTTGTATATTTTGAACTAATTAATCTTTTTTTGGGTTGATTATCATGTGTACACATGTAAGCACAGTACCAGCAGAGTAGGCTTTGAAGACAAGTGGTAACATGATGTAAACTTATGAGAATAGTTATAAACCTTCCTGTTGCCAAGTCATTGGTGATATGGGACTGTGGGAGATCCATGTACCAGTTTGTAGCTTGATTCTGGTGATGTGTATAAATGATGTATGGAGGCTGTATATAGCTGATTCATCCAGTTGATTTGGAAATAGAATCCTGAAAGTAGATTGATAAATAGGATTCTGCTGATGAAAGATTCTGGGAGATATACTTACCAGTATGTAGCCCAGTAATTGTGAGGTTCTGAGAGATCTGTCCACCATATTATAGCTTAATTCCAGCCCCTTTAGTTCAACTCAAGGCTAAGTATTTCATCATTGTCCTGTTATTGGTTGGTCTCTCCCCTGCATTCAGATTTTCATATGAAGAGCTTCTCTTTTGGATCTAAGCATTATGGAATAAATATATGCATATATAGGTGTGATGGAGGGTGGATGATCCAGAGTAGGCGATTGTGGTGTTGTTCGGCTTGAAGATGATGGCTCACTTACTGGTCTTGTACCTGTAACACATAAGCCAGTGACTGTCACATTTAATCGGATGAAACATTTTTTTGAGGTACACACTTTGAAAAAGTGCATCAGAGAGGCAGATGTCAAGACCAGTGAAGTAATAGCAAGCAAGAGGAAGGAAATTTTGTTTTGAATTTACATGTTACCTAGTTTTCTACTGTTTGTTGTGCTGAACTGGGATGTAATGGGTAACTGGGTAATCAGTGATAAATATAGTGTAAACAAAACTAGAAAATAATGTTGAGAAAAACATTACATCTTTTCACTGATGTATAGAGAGAACTGTCTAGAGGACTCACATGAATTAGTCTTCATACTTGTTATGTTCTTGTTCTGTTTTTCTCTTAATGTTTGCTGATATAATGAAGTTTCATAGTGTACAGTATTCACTTATTTGATAGTACTTCCTTTTTATGTTAACATTTCTAATAACAGAAAGTTAAAGATTCTCATCTACAATTAATTTCCAGTAATCCACATCACTGGTAGTCAAAGCTTGTAGGATTTTTGTCATCATATTTCAACAAATATTAAATAACTGTGTACTTTCTTTACACCAGGTGCACTTCCTTAAAGTGCAGTCAATAAAGGTATTCAAGAGTGCCTCTGTGTTAATGTTTTATACAGGACTACATGTCTAAGGGATTGGATAGGTGTATATTCATTTTAAGATGAATATAGTACATATTTTCTGAATTTACAAATCATAAATAACAAACAAAAGTTGATTATCTTTGAAATGTCAAAAGTTGTAAGAAGAGAAAAGGATGATTTGATGACAACCTGTAATTTTTTTTAATGTCAATTTTCATGATGTCACCAGTGAACATTTCTTTGAAGGATGAAAGATAGAACATCAAGAGACCATAACATGATACAAAGCAAGAAAATTGTTAGGAAAGTTGTGAAGAAGTGCTTATATTGTATTAGATTATTGGATGAGTGGAACAAACTGAGTAATGATGTGAATGCAGACAGCAAACAGTTTTTTAAAAAGTTGTATGATACTGAAGAAAGTTCAAGAAATGTGATTCCACACATGTAGAATTCTCTCCCAATACTCAAAAAATAGGTAATTACATTCAGCTTCATCTCAGTTGTTAGGCATATCATGTTTTACTTTCAGGTTTACAATCTTAATTATTTTTGTATAGTGGCTGTGGGTCAAATTTTCGAGCACAGTTTGCCTTTTTTAATCATAGATATGTGTTTTCAAAGTCGCTGGCTTAGAATCACCCTGTGGTACTAGGGATTTTTTTTTGCTTTGTCCAGTGCAGATCCTTGATTACACATCAAAGATTAAAATCTCTACTTTCATAAACTTCATATTTGATGATGATTTTTTGAGCAATAGGTGCCATGGTTTGTTATCATAGGAGTGGCTTAAACATATATATTTGATGATGGTATTACCTTTTCATCTTGATGTGGGAGAAAGAGAATTGCTCATATTTCCTGCATGTCATAAAAGCTGACCAACAGTGGCTTGAGTAATGATTAGAAGCCCTTCCCTCTTATCTATCTCTTATTGAAAGTATGGTAGGACCAGAAGGAGCCAAATGATAATTTTTCCTTGAAGGCTCAGTTGTTTGTTCTTCCTGTTACCTTACCAAGGAAGGAAAGGTGAGCAAGCATTGAAATTTTTTTTCATAACTTCACTAATGTCTGTGGATGTAGTGATAGTACTGTACTAGCCAAAATATGAACGCACCAGTCAGCAGGATGGTTTAGAGAACAGTGATACTATATGTAGTTTGTGGATTCCACCCCTCTAGTACTCCTCTTTCACAGTATGTTTACCACATCATGATGTTAAATGTTAAAGCTTCAAAAGATTAAAGTATTTCCTGTAGCACTGATTGGATATTTCAACAGCTGCTTTTGGTCATTCCAGGTATTTGTTTAGCATAAAACTCTACACCTGCCAGGTCCATCTACTGCCATTCACATTATTTTAATCTTACTTTTGCAGTTACTGTGATAGAAATGGAGTACAGTGTAGGAGCCCAAGAGATTAGACACAATTTATGGTTGTAGCATGGTCATTGTTCAGAAGATATTCTCAATACAGAAAGCATCTTCAAATCTGGATTCAGAGGGTAAGTCTCACATGCCTGCTATGTATATCAACCCTTTCCATATGATAGTGATGGCCACAGTGTATGAAATGATTTTTTTTTTCTCTCTCTCTCTCTCCAGAGCTGTCTAATTTTTTTGTTTTTCATCAATTTTCTCACTTTCTTGTTTGAGAGAGGGATTTAGGGGTTGGTATTTTGCTGACTTTGTCTCCAGTAAGCCTCTCATTAGGAGGGCTGTGGTAAACTCTGTGATTGTTTCTGTCAAATTTGCCCTCAAGAACATAGAATAATAGGTATTCTAGAAATGTTATATACAGCATATGTTATACTGAGATCAAAAGTTGTTAAAGTCTAACAATGAGCAAGGAGAATAATACTTGAAGTAAGGGAGCCAGGGTTCAAGGTATAGATAGTCTGTGACTACACATTATGGAACTCAGAAGAATGATAGGAGATAGCTTTAACTTTTTTTCGTTTCAAGAGTGGATTCAGTGATGTGAATATTGAAATTTTTTTTAAAACTGGGTGGAACTTTATAACCAGAGAATACAATATAAAACTAAGCAAAGTAGGAGTCAGACCAGATGTGAGATAATACTTCTATTGCTGAATAGTGGTGGACAGACTTAACAAGCTAAGCAAAAAGATGGTGAATGGAGTGACCACTGAAACTATAGAAAAAGGAATGGTAGAAATGAGAAGTAAATATATGGGACCCACGGAGCCAGTTATAGGCAGTGCACAGAAGTGTTAAAAATTCTCTGATAATCAAGAAAGGTAGGAGATAAAGCCCAGGTTTTAGAACATGCACACACATACACGCACCTGAGGGGAGACATCAGTGAAGGCCATGTCTTGGATGTCTGAGTAGTGTGTGCTTGAGACCCGACATGTATATCGAACGGGACCATGCTGGTTTACATATCGGATCACCAGGTCCCCATTGGGAAGCACCTGCATAGAGGCATACTGTTAATGATCATTACATTATTGTTGATGACATTATTATTTCAGTTTTGTCCAACAGCTTCATGAGAGCAGATTGTTAGTGGACAGTACATCATTGTTCTGGGTCATGAGCTCAGCTCCAGGTCTAGGGCATACTGTTACTAGTGATTATATTGATAGAAATGGATAAGTAGCACAACACTAGCCAGGGCAAGAAATGGGAGCCCACAAGTGTAGAGCACCATACCCTTACTGTACAAATAAGTAATTACACCTTAATGATTATTACTGTTATAGAAGCAATGGGTTAGCAATTACCCCATTGTGTACAGATAATGGTCATTAATCACTGTTAGCAGATTATTAGATTATTACTGGCTTTCTTTAATGCCAGATTATGATTTTAACAGTGAACACTTAGCATTAGGAGTTGTCTTCTTAATGGCTAGCAGTCCCTTAGCAGCTGGAACCTGAGCATGTTAATGAGGATTGTAACTTAGCTGAGAAATTAGTCTTTTTGGTAAAGAATAGGCACCATGATTCAAGAATAAACTCAGTGATTAGTCATGTGGCAATAAAGACACTTGCCTGAATGAGAATATGCATTTGCTTGTGAGGATAGTCACATATCAGTGAAGATAATCACCTAATGATGTGATTATTCTCTTGGCAATGCAGGTAGTTTGCCGGCAGTGAGGACACCCATTCAAGAGAACAAATAGTTATTTAACAATGAGGATAATCACCTGGTAGTTGGAATGGTTGTGTGTGATCTGGGTATTGTTGACATGCCAGGAGTGGAGAGTGGAGAGCCCTTGGGCACGGCAAGGGAGAGTAAGGGCACCTCCCACCTCCACCAGGGCTGCAGAAGAGTGCTGGTAGATGCGTGGAAGGTAGGATATGCGGTCTCCAAAATGGCAGCTCCTGGCCAGTTGTCCCATCTCTGTCTCAATACAAATACACATAAAGATACCCAAGAAATTATTATTGATCTTTGAATTGATTGTTGCTAAGATTCTGTGTGGTTCTGTATTACATTTTGAAAATTATGTTAATGAAAAGTGTAATTACTTGTTTTGGAATGTTATTAAAGCCTTTAGGATTAGATTCTATTATACAAATCATAACAAAAAATCACAACTAAAGGATACATGAAGGTCTCTGTATTTGCCGACTTGTCACAGATATCTTGGTACTGTCATGTAATGCACTGAAACCACAGCTTCCTATCCACATCCAGGTCCCAGACCTTTCACATGCCCTGGTTCAGTCCATTGACAGCATGTTGGCCCCAGTATACCAAATCATACCATTTCACTCTGTTCTGTGCATGCCTCTCATGCCGTGGTGGATAAGAAGGAAGAAAGGAAAGGGGGAACCTAATTTGTGTCCTTGTTAGATCTCTCTCAAGGAAACCTTTACTATCTGCTGATGATGCTACCCTGTCAGCTGATTCTGCTGCCCCTTATGAAAGATTTATACCTTCAGTTAATGCTACTACTCCACCAGCTGATGCTACTACCTTATTACCTGATGCTGCTACCCCACCATGTAATGCTGCTTCTCAGTAGGGGATCCTTCTAGCAACAGCTGATGCTACCCCATCTGATAATGCTTCTACCCCATCAGTTGATGCTACTACCCCTGTTAACTGATGTCAGTATCCCATAATTTGATGTTACTAACCCATCAACTGATGCTGCAACACCATCTGATAGTGTTACTACTCTGCCAAATGATGAAAGTACCCCATTTGATGGCATTTCTATCTTGTCAGTTGATGCCCATCTGCCAGGCTAGATGTCTGCTGCCGTTGCTAGCCTTGTGGATGAAGTACTGTAGGAAGGTAGTCGTGTTACGCTCTACCTCCTCATTGCTCACAGTTGATGCACTTCTCAACAAACCCATCAGATGCTCTTGCTGCCTATTAAACTACCTCCTCATTGCTCACAGTTGATGCACTTCTCAACAAACCCATCAGATGCTCTTGCTGCCTATTAAACTGATGCTTCTGCTTCACCTCTGCCTGGTAGTGCCTCTTCCCATCAACTAGTGCTACTATCCTTTTAGTTTGTACCACTTCCTCCCTCATTAGTGTTGTTATTCCATCTGCTGGTTCTGCTGTCTTTCTCCCCTATCTGCTGGTGCTACTGCCCCTTTATTTGGTATTACTGTACCACTTATTCAGCTTATGCCATTGCCCTATGCACTAGTGCAGTTACCCTACTTTAGCTGGAGTATTATACCTTTCATCTGGTTTTGCTACCTCCCTTTCCAGTGGTGCTGCATCTCGCAAGGTACTTATGCTGCCTAGTCAGCCATTTCCATTACTCACCTGTGAGGAAGACAGTGAAGTTTCGGAAGTAAACATTGTTGCTTGGGGTCCTCACCTCCAAGCTATACTCAGCCTGTTGAGAACAAACTCAGTTGTAGTCACCATAGGAAGTTTTAAGTTGGCATTACATTGGCCAGCTGTACAGGAGCTACCACAAAATGTATTTTACATTTCACAAGGGTGTTTTTACTGAAAGTGTTAAAAGAGCTTAGGTGCCTTTGTCACTGTTCATAAAGTACCATGCTAAGTGCCTGAATGAAAAGTAGCAGTACTTTTGTTTCAGATACTTTTATCACTAAATAATGATGTTTCTCATTTCTTGGAGAAGATTGGACATGATCCTCAGCTTAATATTCCTCTCGACAACACTATGTTTTATCAAAATTCTTGATTCAGATAACTAGTGAGGGAATTTTGAATGTTTATGAAAGTGAATGAAAATTTTTCATGGGACTCATTCAGAACCAAATTCTTAGTCAGTGCCATCTTAGAACCCCCTAAGCTATTAGGTAACTTTTCTTCAGAAATATACAAGTTTTTAGAGACAGCTTTATATTTTTTATCCTTCATCATGAATATGATTTTTAACACATGCAAGCAAGGATGAGTCTTATAACTAACTGATGATTAAGAAGCAAATTTGAGTGGTCTCACATTTACAAATAAATCTTTCTTGTGTTGTAGTTGATCACATTGGCGGTTTTGCTTGATGATTTTTTATTTTTATAGTAAATCTATGAAGGAGTTTTCATACTTATGCACCTATCAGCAGAACTACAGATAGTTGTTTCACTGGAGATAAAGTGCTTTTATCGTTTTCAAGCCATACTCTCATAATTTATGCAAAATACTTTGTTTTATTATATTTTTTATGAATTCTTATTTTGGATTCAGCCAGTAAATAAATCATTACATATTAAAGAGAATTTGATCTGCTGAACGTATTGCTGCTAGACATTTGGGCCTCGCAAGCACCACCGATTATCATTAGCCAGTTTTGTGTCTTTCTCTTGTTAAAGCTGTGCCGTTGTATATGTTTCAGCTGTATTGCAAAACTCTGATTTAAAAATAATCTATAATATGGAAACAGTACAACAACATGGAATATGGTTAGCATTGCTTGTTCCTAAGTCAGGATGTGTAAGATGGTTGTACTTACTGCATCAGTGTCATCTGCACAGTCAATATAGACGACAGAGGAGATCAGTAGGCGGGCAGAAGAACTGTCACTAACTGGAGACACCAGTGAGGCCTCATCAAATCCCACCATGTTTGTCTCCTCCTCCATTGCCTCTAGAAGCAGGTCATTGCTCATCTCTTGAGGAGCACCCTGTTAAACAAGATTAGAATAATTTACTTCAGTCTCACACATAAGACTGGATTTAAGAATAGTAAGACATGAAACTTTACAACCAGGGCACAAGACAAGACTTAACTAATACTGCTTCTTTTGGCAGTTGTTACATCATCCCTGGATTACTAGATAGTTAGATGTAACAATAGGTTATTAGTTTATGAGACATAACATATGATTAACAGTTTGTTAAACAAAACAGGTGACTACTTTTGTGTAAAACTTAACGCTGACACTGAATTACCAGGTTGTTAGGCACAACACGTAACTATTAGTTTTACTTGAATCTCAGATGGAAGTGTTAGGTTATAAAGACAAGAAATTAACTTACTAATGAGCTGGAGAAGGCTAAATAACAAGTCATTAGGTAGAAGACCAAACTGAATGTTTTTAAGACAAAGTTGTCTTACAAAATTTTTAGACAGTGACATACAAAGTTGTTAGACATGACAGCTTACTGGTAGCATGTATGGGAATGAGACTGGACTGCACAACTCTAAGACATGGTAGTGGACTGGAGTTAATAAGACAAGACTGAATCACCAGCTTTTAGAACTTAGTGGACCAGTTTTAATGCAAAAAACTTGACAGGGAGAGTTAAATACTGCAGGGCAATTCAGCTATACTGTATATGATTTGATTCCTAGACTGTTAAACAGAAAACTAGTCATCTAATTGACAGATAAGTTGATTTGATGGTCAGTCATACAGAAGACTCCACTTCAAGACTGAAAGACTGGCTGACTAGTTTGTAAGGCAATTTGACTTCATCCATATTAGTCAATTTGCCATAAAACTTGTTCATGATTTGAGAGTGTGACTTGATCTCTGGTGTGTAAGACAACACTGGATTTTAAAACTCATTATATAGTCGTTGATATATTAAGTTGACCTGATGCTTGATGGTATGTAGATTACTTTTGCAAGGCCAAAGAGACAATAATTTCGGTCACTTTAGCATATTAGATCATCAGAAAGAAGACACACAAACCGGACGCTGCAAGTGCTGTTGACCCTTGAACCAGGTAAGCTGGGTGCCAGAGGGGACGATGACTTCACACTGTAGGAGGGCATCTTGACCCCTTCTAATCCCAGCCAGAAGAGGGGAGCAATCCGCTTGCCAGACTATCTCTGTGTCCGTGCCCTCTGTCTGTGTCGTGCCTGTAAATGAGGAAGTTATGATAGGAGTAGGATGGTGGTTATAGATGTTGGAATTGATACTTGTAGGTGATGGCAGGTGGTGGTTGTATATGATATATGTGGGAGGATGGTGGAAGGTGGTGATCAGTGCTGGTAAGAATGAAAATTCATTACCATTAGGTGCTGAAAGGTGTAGGAGGGTAATGGTAAAGATAGCTTGCACTAAATTATGATGACTAGCTAACTACTAATGCTTGAGCTGTGGTTGATGCACATAGTTGAGATTTGCTGTTGCCCGCTGATCGGGCCTAATGTAGAAATGCTTTAACAGGTTGATATAAAGTTGTTTTTCATACACTAAAGTTCATTGCAAGGTCCAGGGTCTTGTTTATACCTGTTGATGTTGATTTAGTCATGTGAGAGAGAGCAGAAGTGAGGATGTTGCCTTTAGGGCTTGAGGACCATAAGGGAGAAAGAAAATGAAGGGATATCAGTGAAGGGGCAGGGAAACATGGTCTACTAGGGAGGTCATGAAGGAGAGAGCAGGGATGAGTTAGGTTGTTGTATGGGGAAGAGAAGGTATCATAGACTAGGTCATGAGAGAAGGAGCAGAGGTGGTGGGGTAGGTTCAGTGTTGGGGCAAGGGAAACAGGCCAGGTCAGTAGAAAAGCATTATGATCAAGTATATGTACTTACGTTTAACTTTCCTTTCATGCTGGTGATTCTGGGGTCCAGACAGCATGAAAGAAACCAGATAATCATGAGATATTTCATCCTGTAACTGAACAAGTTTTCTTGTTGTCAGCATCACTCCTGTACATATGACAGAACTGGATATGACAGTTGTTTGATGAAAGAGATGAAATGAATCTTACTTTTACCCTTGGGGATTGTTGAATCTTACTAGGGCACTTGACAGTCTACTGATACTTAAATTTAAAGGTGTTCTTTGGCTAATGCTATGCATTATAACTTGTTTTAAGTATTTAGTGGAAGCAGCTGTTGAGTGTTGAATGAGACAATAGATGTGTGGTTGACTTTATTGTGGAGGCATGTTTTGTGTTGAGTGTGATGATAAGGTAAGTCATCAACAGTTCTTTGATGGAAACAGATACTGTCATGGAGGCAAGTGTCAAGCATTGAGTGTTTGATGATGGAGTGAATGGTTTACAGTATTAAGGTGAATATAGGTGATGAATGTAATGATAAAGTTTGCCATCTACAGTTCAAAAATGGAGGCAAGTTTGTATTTAGTATGATGCTGGAGTGTGTAGTCTACACTGTTCTTTTCTATAGGCTGGAAGTCTCCCCTAAATTCATCATCTTACAACAAACATATAGTCTTGAATTGCTTTTGTTAGGAACTTGAAACTCTCAGTTTGATGTAACATATTGACCTATTTACCTATATACAAAAGGATTGTTAATCATTGAACTATAGTGGTTAGACATTACTGGAAGAGTGCATTTGATTAATTGATGAGTAGAGATAAAAAGATTGACCATTTGTATGAGAGAGAGTGAAAAACATTACTTTGTTATGACTACTAATGAGATAATGCCAAAAGGCAGGGCCAGAATGTAACACTCAATACAGGATAATGTAGGATTTATGAAGAATGAGTCATTTGAGTTGCATGTTAAGTGTTATGTTTGAGATAGACAGAGTTTATATTTACAGAGTGAATGCTGTTAGCCCACCAGTGGGTGAAGCAAAGAGAAAAGACGACAACATGGGCAGAGAGAGAGAGAGAGAGGCAGGGAGGGAGGAGCATTTACCTGGGATAGAGTTGGGTGTAGATCCAGAAGGAAGGGGGAGCGAGCCTGAACTGCAAAGTCCTGTGGCTGCATCAAGATGATTATGGTGGAGAACAGCAAACATAGTTGCAGCATCTTGGGTCTGATGAACAAACAATGGACCATCACAACTCAGTCAGCACACAGCAGACCATCATCACACAACCAACAAACAACAGATCATTAACAACACAGCCAGCTAACACAAGGCAATCAGTATAAGATTGTAAGATGCTGTTGCACATACAGTTAACCCCCAAACCAAATAAGCTTGGCTGGGAGAGGCCTGTTGGGTGCTCACAGGATACCCAGTTTTTCCGAAAGGTACATCAGTGTATACTTCCATGATCTAATTAGAGATTTCAGAGGTTTATTTTTAATTGTTTTATTATTATATATACTTTTATGTTATCTCATTGTAATGGGGGTTAGAGTTTAAGCTGGTCAAAAGTTTTCACATCTTTGAAAAAATTAGTCTATTACTTTGATCGTAGATGTAGTGGTCTATCTCTCCATCCAGCAAACCAGAAGTATAGATCTGGTAGTAAGTACCTTATTGTATGAAACCCTTTTATGCGGCTGCAGGAGCCCCATAAAAGGAGTTCCTGTGGCAGGCATAAAGAACTAAGTTCTGCTGAATGCCAGTAGAATTATCAAATAATATTGCATATGTGATGTAGATAATAACATGTTGCATATGGAATTTACTCAGAAAAGTACCCAGGTTATTTGGTTAATGCAAAGTGTTCAGAAAATTGAATATAATTACTATATAACTGACCTTGTGGTGGGGTGATAGGGAGAGATGGTGGTGCTTCAGCTTCAGTGCTTGCACAAGTTGTGATGCGAGCCCCAACACCTCACCTTATATCTGTCAGCCACTGCCCACATGGCCAATTTCCTGTAATCATGTGAAAGAAACATAGTTTTTGATTATACACATCTAGACTAACCTAATGATGCATGAAGAGTTTGAAAATCAGCAAGACATTTTTCTCAAGCAAACAAGTCAGTGCAAAATTATATGGAGCATCAATAGCTTTTTATGCGTAGAATTTGTGTGAGTGTGTGTATATTCATTATTTACTATTATATTATTATACTTGATCGCTGTTTCCTGCATCAGCGAGGTAGCACCAGGAAACAGACGAAGAAAAACCCATTCCCCCATATACACACATATATACATACATGCACATATATGCACAGTACATACATACACATACCAGCATATAAATATATACATACATGTACATACACATGCATATACACATATACACATGTACATATTCACACTTGCTCGCCCCCATCCAATCCTGATGCCACCCTCCCCCACAGGAAATAGCAGTGCCACCCCCTGCGTCAGCGAGGTAGCGCCAGGAGACAGACGAAATGGTCACATTCACTCACACTTAGTCTCTAGCTGTCACGTGTAATGCAATGAAACCAATGCTCCCTATCCACATGCAGGCCCCATGACGTTTCACATGCCCTCTGACAACATGTCACCCCTCATATACCATACTGCTCTAATAAATTCTATCCCATGCATACCTCTCACATTAATGAACATCCAGGACATAATACCTCAAAGTCTCTTCCACTCCACCCTTCCATATCCTGGGTAATCTCCCCCTCCCTTTTGCTCCCTCCACTTATGAAACATAATTCATTTTACTCACTTTATCTTTGCTCAACTTATCCATGTCAAAACCATTTAAGCATACCCTAGTCAGCTCTCTCAATCATTCATTAATATATGTCAAAACCATTTAAGCATGCCCTAGTCAACTCTCTCAATCATTCAGTAATACTGTGCTTACTTCTGTATTTTCTCTCTTATGCAATCAATCCTTACCTGATCAACCCGTTTCATCACATATTACTCACAAGCATTTTCGTGTTCCAAAATGTTCACTTTTCTTGCATTCTCTTGTATTCAGGGCTCAAGACACATCCATCCAACAACCTATAAGTATATGAATTCACTTCTTGCTCATTAACTGCTAACAACAAATTGGTTGCCTACCCTGAAAGGTGAGTCCCAGCATCATCATGAATGATAAGAGTATCCCTAGATGGCAGGTTAACAGTTGGGGAACCGAGAGGATTAATACCAGGAACTCCTACAGTCAGTGATTCACGCTCACCACGCATTACCAACTGCTGCAGCTGTGATGTGTTCCAAGTGTCATGTGTTGCCTTGAATAAAATGAAAAAATCATACTTAAGTTAAATATGCATGCAAACATAAGGCTCCTTTTTGGATGCTATTCTGACCAGAGAGTTATGCCTTAAAATTCTTGAATGTCTTATGTAAACAGATAAACTTACAAAGGTGCAGGAAAAGAGTAATAATTTTATCATTCCTACTATAAAAGAACTGGGCATACCTGCACTTTACCAGCCCTGAGTATTGGATACCAGGTCCCATTCTGCTTAATTACCACACATATTGGATCTGAGAGTTTTTCTTTTTGTTATCTAACCTAGGGAAAGATGTTTTCAATGTACTGGTAAATTTTTGTAGTTGAGGTTTAAGCTGTAACCACTTCTAGAGAATATGAAAATGCCTAACAGTTTTCTTTGGTAAATATTCATTAAATAGATCTTTCACTTCGACTGTTTATAGAACATACAACTTTATACTGCTACATATGTATCTCAGCAGCAAAAGCAACTTCCCTACATTCATGTGCCAGCAAAAAAAAATTTTACAAGCACAATAAAGAATCTTGAAAGCTAAAGTAATCATTACACTAACCTTATAATAACTTTCATTCCGCAGTGCTCCATTATTGCTGGTTAGTCTCTGAATAACTGGGTTTCTCACATCAAATGTATCCATATTAGTGAAGTCTCCTCCATCAATTTCATGCCGATCGTCATACTATAAGACATTTACAATAGATGATATTACACAGAGTTAGATAATTTACAATTTTCTGAACCACATACAAAATATAAACGAGATGATTATGACACGGGTGAGTAGCAATAGCTGCATATAAACACTCACACATAGCTTCAAAAACAAATTATTTGTGAGTTCATAAAACCACATATTTTAGAGAAGTAAAAAATCATTTCACACACACAGAAGGTGAAATACTTATTCTCAATGTAGTACTAATAAATTTCATTTGTTTCATCACCACATTAAATGTAAATTTCTGCAAATCATATTTCATAATTCTAATAAATTTCATTTGTTTCATCACCACATTAAATGTAAATTTCTGCAAATCATATTTCATAATCAGTATTTCTATGTTTAAACAAAAAACACTCTTACAGTGCAAGCAAACTCCCAGTTATAGCTATTTCATGCAAAGTAGAAAAATCAGTAACTATAAGAAAATATGAAAGCGAGCTAAAGTTTACCACAGAGGGTTGGCATTATGTATCTATCTCTCTACATCTCTGATGCCAGTTCCCTCAGGGAACTCTCATTAAAAGGGTGACCATGGCAAAAGAGTCTCCACTCATTCCTGTTCTTACAAGCCTCCCTCAAATACATCACTCCAGGCATCATTTCACCATTTCTCTCCCTAGAAGTCTTCCACTCTATTTTCCCATTTTATAGGTTCTTATAAATAAGTGTTAAATTCAAACAGTGTGTTACTTAATGCTGTCCCAATTACTGACGACAATCAGTGATCAACTGTCTTATTTAAGCGACTAATCAATCAATTAGAACAATCCATCATTGCAAACTTTTAAGCTTAAATGATCAGTAATGTGTTATGTATAACAACTCTTTTTATCTATCAATGATAACTCCATGTTCAGTCAAGTAGGTGCTGATAAGTCATATACAGCTTCTCAGTTTACTTATACATGGCATCCCCAACCTATGTGCACTATGTTGAAACTTGAAACCTCCATGCCAAGTAAGAGCTGACTCATCAAGTAAGACCAAAATCATTAACATCCCTTTCACATGAAAATCAGTTCCACTTTACTCAGACACACTTCATTTTTCTAGCTTCTTCATATGAAATATCTCTAACCCTAAGAAATTCTAAATGAATCTATCCATCCTTTCTTCAGTCTACCTTTTCTCCTTGCACCTTCAGCCATACTATTACAAGAATATATGTTCTCGATGAACATTTCACCAGCCAAACTTTCTACATGTCCTTATCATTTTAAATAACTTTCATCCAAGCACATTCCAAATGCTTTCTTAACATCATACATTTTTCTCATATCCTTATTCACTAATCTGTCTATCCTCCTAATTCTAATAATGCTGCATATAATCACCAAGGATTAAGTGCATACGCCATACAATCTTAATTTTCTCACCTACACAGAGGGAGCTGTCGTTCCCTTACTCACTAGAGGCATATATATATCATTTATTTATTATATTAAACATGATTGCTGTTTCCTGCATTAGCAAGGTAACACCAGGAAACAGACAAAGAAAGATCCATCTACTCATACACACATATATACATACATGCACATATATGCACAATGCATACATATACATACCAACATATACATACATAAATACATTTACATACATATGCTTATACTGAGTCTTAGAGGAAAAAATTCTCACTCGGCCCCCTTCTCTTGTTCCTTCTTTTGGAAAAGTAAAAACTGGAGGGGGGGATTTCCAACCCCCTGCTCCCTCCCCTTTCAGTCACCTTCTATGACATGCAGGGAATACATGGGAAGTATTCTTTGTCCCCTATCCCCAGGGATAATATAGAGACTGAGGACAGGGTGTCCCCTATCCCTAGGGATAATATAGAGACTGAGGATAGAGGACTGGAAATCCTCCCCTCCAGTTTCTGCTTTGCCAAAAAAGGAACAGAGAAGGGGCCAAGAGAGGACTATCCCTCAAAGGCTTGGTCCTCTGTTCTTAATGCTACCTTGCTAATGTGGGAAAAGGCGAATATGTATGGAAGAAAAAAAATTATATATTTATTTATTTCATTATACTTGATCGCTGTTTCCCGCGTCAGCGAGGTAGCGCCAGGAAACAGACGAAGAAAAATACCCCAT
>JAYMFT010047378.1:0-15376 GCA_038088735.1 Panulirus argus
TATATATATATATATATATATATATATATATATATATATATATATATATATATATATATATATATATATAATTATTTCACCTATATCAGCCAGCCTCGCCAGACACTACCTTCTGCACACCAGAACTGTACACAAGGCCCATCCGGGTCACAATACGAGCTCTCCCTTGACCACTTGCTCATTTTGACAGCACTTAACCTAACTCGCCCAACCGATGAAAGATCACACACACAAACTATAAGAAAACATCTTGGCCGGCATCTACACAGTGCACAACTTCAAAGCTACTTCATCTCAGCTAATTTCCCATCCGTAGACTATGTCTTCTCTCACTTCATCAGCATCACCAACCAAGCCAGTAAGAAGACACATGCCAAGAGGACGTTGAAAGCAACCTAACCTCATCTCCTCCTCGCAGGATGCAGGTCTCACAAAGCAAAGAAACATGCTCGCACAAAGTACATTTAACACCGCTGTCATTATACCTATCATCGAAAAACACACAGCAAACTGGAACTCCTTCTTTCACATTATTAGCCGCAATACTAACAGCAATCGACTCTGGTGAATATTTAAGAGAATTCAAACATCTCACTCTACTCCAGCCAAAGCAAATAAAGCGCTTCTAATCCAACCTAACAACATCCCTACTCCCAAAGAACACAAATTCATGAAACAATCACTTTAATATCACCTACATACCAGTCACTCCACAAAACGGCACACCCATTGAAAACATAAACAATATATACCCTGAAACAGCTGCTCATCCACCACTCTTTCCAGCAAACATCGACTGGCCTTAACATCTGTAAAGAACGTCCACATGAAACACTAGCCTAATTGCAGTCCAGGCCCTTAAAGGTATCTTCAGCCACTCCTGGTTACACAACAAAATCCTAATCATCTCATCTGGAAACCGGCCAACATAAGCACTCGTCCTGAAACCTCCCAAATCATCCTACTCCCTCTCCTCCTACCACCCTATATCGCGGCTGTCTTCACCATCCGAATTCTCTGAAAAAATAATCAACGGCAGAATCACTATAACGTCCATCTCTTCATCCCTACAGCAAATCTCTAAAAGACCTAATCATTCCACTACCTCAACGCACACAAGCTATACAAAACATTTACTGAAAAGGCTTCAACGAACCATCCATCTTCCTGCCTTTCAGATTCTCCCTCTCCTCCTCCAACAAATACAACAGGGACAGAACAAACACGCGGAAACGATCCGACAATCACTACACTATCACACTCCGAATACAATCTTAGTTCCCCCTCAACTAGTCATGCATTCATCTGAAACTCCACTCGCCATGCACGTATGATATATCCTTTCTCCTCTGCATTCTGGCGATTACTCATCTCTTCAGCATTAGAATTACCTCCTCTGCATATCACAAGACCCCTTATGTCCAACATTCAGCAACTTCCACACGTTATAAGCACCTACTCAATTGCCCTGTGCTTACCCACACACACACTCACACACACAATATTACCACCCTTCTTAACCTTTGATCCCGCTCGGTGGGCGTGTACGGCTACCTAAGCGCTGCAGGAGTCCTAGAGAAAGGGATCCTGGAGCAGATATATATGTACGTATGAATCATTTCACTTCGGTCACAATACAGAGTCACTGCCATTCTCAATCATAGCCATTCGTCGCAGCATATGAAACTATACCACTCCTGGTTTCACCTCATTAGTGACAACACCTACACACAGCACTTTAGATAGCACCAGTGCACGGCACCTGTATGGAGCACGTAATCACAGCACTTCGCAGCAATCTGCAAACAGCACTCGGCACTCGAAACCACTCATCACAGCATCTAGTCAGAGGACCTGAACGGAACAGCACGTATTAATCTAGTCCAGTCACCACACCCGCTCACGCAGCATTTGGCCACAGCATCTACCCAAAAACAACTCTTCGTTCTATCTTATCACAGCGGCAGGGAACGCCACCACCAAACCATTATAAACAGATTAATCATTCTTGAAAATGTTTCCCACAGACTTACGTACCTGAGGTGCAAGACAGTGGACATTAATCAACCATCCCCGAAGCTTTATTGGCTCCCTCAATCTGTCACTCTTGTGTCCGGCCCGTCACACTTTTACGCCTCGCGCCGCAGTTAATCATCATTGTCAGCATTTATATTTCTAACTGATAATCAAAGGTTCGAGCGAGTACTTTATTTTCAGCAACTGATACGTAAGATGCTTTAGAAATTATAGCAGTATAAAGGGACAGGCGCTGACACAACGATGACCACCAAACAACACTCGCTCGAATAAATTCAGATATATTCCCGAGCGTTCTGTAGTTGAGGAAAAGGTATAATACTGAATAATGATGAGTAGCGTTGCACTATCATTTCTCTGCGTGTGTGTGTGTCTGTGTCGGGGTTAAAAACGCATCCTAAAAAGGAGGTTATTTGTAGAGGTCTCGTGTTATCTATAGAGTCACGTATGTGTGTATCTTCATAGCTCCCCTCTTTTCGTCCCATTACCACAGGGCACTGACCTAACTTTCTCTCTCTCTCTCTCTCTCTCTCTACTCTACTCTACTCTAAGTATTTTCATAACTTGCCCAGAGAAAATGGCTGCAATTACAATTAGTACCTCTGCGCCCTTGAGAAAAAAAAGGGACAAAAGTGCGTAACACGAGAAAACAAACGCCTCTGTTATTTCATCGCCGTACATTATATATATGGCGGCAACGTCGTACTCTAGGGTCGTATCGTCGTGCTCTAAGGTCGTAAAGTCGTGCTCTACGGTCGTGTAGTCGTGTTCTAGGGTCGTACCGTCGTGCTCTAAGGTCGGAACGTCATGCTCAAGGGATTGATTTACACCTTGGAGAGGCCAGCACGTTTGACTTCACTTTACAGTCTAGACACACGATGCCTAATGGATGACTTGCCTCATTAGACTATCCCACGTCAATGATTAATAAGAGATGAAGCAAGTGCTGGTTAGAACAGCGAACTTTAAGAGAAGTTTTAATGATAGTCAGGAGGGATGTTCTATGTGTGTGTGTGTGTGTGTGTGTGTGTGTGTGTGTGTGTCTGTGTGTCTGTGTGTGTCTGTGTGTAAAACTCCTACCCATACCAATACTGCTTCTAAACTATTTACTGGTGAATATAAAAATCTATTTTCACTATTTGAGGCAGTATCTAATACGCCGCTACCGGAAACCGTAAATAGAATAGAACACTGAGCTTAGAATATTTATGATTTCCTGTGATATATTCCTACAATAATCACACTGATATCAACAAATGTACGCATCTCAACAAACTGGTATGAAAATATTATATAAGTCAGGAAGGTTACGAATGCAATAAATCTTCAAGAATTAACATAAGAACGGACGAAACTCCAACAAGTGAGAGCAAAACACAATTAGTATCCTACAACTGTGTGTCTATGTTTGCAGTTGATAAAACAATTCAAGGCGTATGTTCTAAAATGCATGACTTAGTAAGTAGGATTAACAAGAAAAAAGTGAATGATTACTAAAACAGGAAGTGTACAAGAATTTTACAAAAGCAGAAAATACCGCAGGTAAAGCAGATAACTAGATACAGTGAGTTAAGCTAAAGAGAATTAGGCTGTAATGAAGGAAGAGATATAAGAGAGACGCTGGTTATGAGGCCGGGAGTCAAAAGAAGGAAGAGTCATTAACAGAGTAAGACCAGCATGCTGTCGGAGGAAGATTAGTTTCCAGATTAGTAGGGAAAGGGAGATTATTCACACGTGAAGGATCTTGGCAAGACCCCCGGCGAGTGCTGTCATAAAGTAGATAATTACGCTGCTCTCAAAGGAGTCAGACGCGCCTAATTTGCCATGGACATCGACCTGGTTCAAGGGAAACTAACTCGATCTCTCTGCCAGGAGAGAAGGCCAAACACAGGAGGCCCTTTTGAGGGCGAAAACTAGTAAGGCCACCAGGTTAGGGAGAGGCCAGGAAGGCAAGGGGTAGACGGTTACGAAAAAGGAAGAGATGCATTGTAGCGAGAAGTGGGATGGCGGAAGAAGCAGTGTGAGGAGGAGGAAGAGAACGGAGAAGGTGATACCTACGACGGGGAAAGAACTAAGCTTGGGGTAGAGACGGAATAAGGTGAAAACCGAGGTAGGAAGATGCTCAAAGCTAGTAACTGGTAATCCTGGCAAGGGACTGAGCAAGAGTAAGCGAGAACAGAGGTAGTGTGCTGACCGTGAGAGACGGGAGAAATTAAGCAGGGTGAATGAGAGGGAATGGAGAGAGCCAGTTCTAGAGGAAGTACAGCATAGAAGGAGAACCATGGATGGAATAAGAACCAAGACACGTGGAAGACTATGGAACGGAGGAGATACAGCGCTCGTTATACGACTAGTCACCGAAACTGGAATGAGGTGGCGGCAAAAGATGGAATAGGTAAGACCCCATCCAGGTGCGTTTGATGAAAAGTCTCGGTTACGTAAGTCAGGACGTTGAGGCTTGAACCGCAGTGTGTGTGTGTATACAGTATTACGGGGAGAGAGTTATACATCCGTGTCGCTTCGTCTCCAGTGTATACCGTGTGTGTGATAATGTGCGCGTGTGTGCATTAACAAGAATGCGTATGCTTAAGTGTGTGCAATATTTGTATTCATGTCTATATATCTGCATAGGTGTTACAGAATTCCGCCCGCATGAATTTTCGCGGTCCTTTCTGCGGGTCTGTATCATCGTCAGTTAATGAGACATAGTACAAGTCTCGTCAAAGAACTTTTACGTTTCAAACGAGTCCACTTTCTCCCTACTGCTGAGTGTAACGCAGTCTTGGGACTACATAGGCCCTTGGCCAAGGCTGCGAAAGCCTTTGGAAAAGGATTTGGTGTAATACTAAACTCCTTTCAGAAAAGGATCCCGGACTACTGAATAGATAAAATTCTTCTGCTTATATGCACGAGTAAACAGCTCACTGTAACACGAGACGCAAGGGACATTTCGACGACACGTACCTGGACAATCACCGCACGATGGCGGGTCGGACGCATCGCAAAAAACAACTGCACAGATTTCTACCACGTTTGGCTCATGTCCTCAGTACATCATTGTTATGGTACTTGACAGACGGTATCTCCAGCCGGACCAACACTCACGGAGCGGCAGTCAGTCGTTCTTACGTCCCAACTACTGGCGAGAAGAGATGGCTAATTTTGTCTCCCTTACAATTGCCTCCAATTGGTGGCTCCGCATCGAACGGAAAATCTCGCCGCCGTGTGCGTCATGATCCCTGTGTTACCGCAGATTTTGCCAAACAGGAGAGAAATTAGCTGAACTAATTTCTCGTGTTATCTCCTCATCACGGAAGGATGGACGAACGAAGACACGAGAGGACAATCGAACGAAACGACATACGAACAAGGTCCTTATCCTTTACTCACCCTCAGGATAACTAGATTAACTACGATAACTACAGTCTCTGGGAAGTGCAGTATCACTTGACACTCTTCTAGTTCTTAATTGCCCCTAGATACAGTTCCGGTGTAATCGACTCTCTCTTTTTTTTTCTTGACAATGAAAACATTCAGATAGTTTAAACTATCCTACTCGTAGCTATAGGGCAAGTGTTAGTTATAGATTTTTGTACAGTAGGCGAGTGCGCGAATTAATCATGTCGAAATTTCGCTTGTCGTAAAATGAAAACTGCCTCCACGTTCCCTGAAAAAAACACTCTGTTAAAAGCAATGCCCAGGATTATTACTTATGATTCAGCTTTAGTTAACTGTTATAAAGAGAATGGTACTCTATGAAACTAGAAAAAAAAAATTGAACACGTTCATTACGTAAAAATGAATCAAAAACAAAAGCCTCAGGATTTTGTTTTTCTTCACTTCCAGTAAAGACCTTTTGCATAGCATTCGAACGTGTGTATAGAAAAGTAGACCTGCTTCCTGATCCTCTTGTTTCAGTTATTGGGATCGACTACAAAGTCCTCATTATACCACATACACGTCAATCACACATCACAAAGTTTCGCTTTATTAAAAACAGTACTGTGGGGATAATGAATACGGTTTTTATTCATGAAAACATTTTAACCTTTCATGTCAATACTGTGCAATTATGTTTTTTTTTTTTCTTTTTTCAAATGACAGATCAAAGTTTCTTTTATATATATATATACTGACAAGCTTTCGTACCGTAACAAAAGTGGTGGAAAAGGGAGGAGTGCACAGACTGATGAGAAATAATTGATGAAAAAATAAATATAGGAAACTAATGATGGAAACGCTACCATTTCAGCTGCTGTAAATATTCAGTGATTTCGGACTTGATTCTTTCCTCACACTAAACGTTATGCGTAAACATCTCATCCCTACTGATGCCCAGCCACACATACTAACTACTTTGCCTCCTGTATACAGATCACCAAACATGCAACTTTGTTGCAAAATTCAAAGACTGTGATCCAGTTTACGAACAGCCAACACAATGGTGAAGAACTAACAATGATTCGCTCCTTTTGCGGCAGAGGATAAAAAAAAAAATAATGAAAGCAAAAATGGAATGGTGTAACGTGAAGAAGATAATCTAAAAAGCTGAATGGAGAATTACGTTTGGAATTACATTAGCACTTCAGCCTTGTCTGTTTATAAGAGCAGATGTTCTCCGGTGTCTATGAGAACGTAGGGAAGATGAAAATACAGGCTGAAACGTCATACAACGAAAGAGAGAGGAAAAAAATGTGGAATCCGTCAGAAACGACTGACACATGACACTCCTGTTGACAATAACGGCGAACACATGACTGAGGCTGAGTAACAACTCACACATAACTTTGAGGTTGACAGGTTGACTCTCTCCCTCTCCCTCGAGGTTGACAGCGGCGCAGGTGTAGAGTCCAGCCGCCTCCCGGGTAATCTTCTGCAGCACCAGCGTCTGGTTCTGGAGGATGACGCCCCTGGTAACGCGGTGCTCCACGGGTGACCCCTGCAGGAGGGAAGAAAACGGTTAGTGTGACGCCCCTGGTGACGCGGTGCTCAACGGGCGACCCCTACGGGAGGGAGGTACAGGTCAGTGTGACGCCCCTGGTGACGCAGTGCTCCACGAGTGACCCCTGCGGGAAGGAAGGAAAAGTTAGTGTGACGCCCCTGGTGACGCAGTGCTCAACGGGCGACCCCTACGGGAGGGAGGTAAAGGTTAGTGTGACGCCCCTGGTGACGCGGTGCCCCATGGGTGACCCCTGCGGGAGGGAATTAAAGGTTAGTGTGACGCCGGAGGGTTTCCGTTTCAGGATTTAGGCAAATGTCATGTGGTCTAACATTACTCTTCTGCAGATTACTTAAAGTCTACGGGTTTCAGACCCACGCAAAGTACGGAAGACCATCACTCGATGTTTGTGACTACCACATCTGGGTATCAGACAAATGGTGCACTATTTTGATTACCCAGAGGCACTTCTGAATATGCTTTACATGTTAATCAGTGATACACTGCAATTAGGGCCATATTCTTACTAGCACCGCGTCCTAATTAATAATACCACTTCATTGTCGACTCCCAATCCTAATGAGCGACTTGTTAATATCAAAATATAGATGCTACGTGTGGGTGTGTGTGTGTGTGTGTGTGTGTGTGTGTGTGTGTGTTTCTTTTAGATGAGAAACAGGTTTCTGTTGGTATAGACGGCTCAACATAAAGGCCATCATACCTGACGTTGAGGTAAGTGGCGCCACATGCGGCTCGACCTGACCTCACCTGATCTAGCCAGGTCAACAGGGTTGACCAGACTTTTCCGGTCGACAAATATGGACAGGGAAAACAAAAAGAAGCGAGCGTTGAGCGGATTGCAAGAGCATTTAGGAGATTTAAAACTCTACCAGAATAAATCTCATGCTGAAGTTGGGTCGACGACTAGAGTGTTGTACACATTTATACGCCTTTCTACTTTTTGAGTAACATTAAGCTTATGTCGGATCCTCATGCTAGGTTTGAGGAAAAATAACGAAAGAAAATACAGAAGCAGTAAAGTCTTCAGTAGCCTCTCCGGCGGGCTGTGGAACCTCTGGCCCACGGTTTTACGAGTTGGAATCATTACGTGACGCAGATAGCGGTGGCCTCGTTAGGTCATAAACCTGCCGGGTGAGGGAGCGGGGGGCGGGGGAGAGAGAGGGAAGAAGAAGCCCAAGAACACTGCCATCGTACGAGGGACGTGGTTCCGGGGATAGGGGCGTGGTCGCAACGGCCAAGGGAATGCTTGCGGAGTTTGGGGAGGTATGGGACAGTGGGCGTGGCCATGAGGATCGGAGGAGTGATGATATCAGGAATAGAGGTGTTGGTTGGGGAGAGGATAGGTGCTTCGATTTGCGGGGGACAGAAGTGTGGTCTTGGGGTAGGGAGTGGCCACAATTATGGGGACTAGAGGCATAGTGTTGAGTGCATGGTTCCAGGCTGAGTTCTGGCTCTAGCGCTTGCGAGAGTGAGAAAGTCTAGTAAAGCTCCTTCACTTTTGACATTTATCATCGAGCCAGTCCTCCATCTTTCTCAGCCTTCCTTCTATATTTGAGGCTAAAGATGATACCCATGGTCCTAGTCCTTCAATGTAACTTTCATAAGACCTTGCACCACAATGCCCTGATTCCTGACTGCCAAACCCTTCCTCCTGATTCATGTTACCATGGAATCGTTGGGCTGAGAGCATATCCCACGAATGTGTATGAGTGTGAATCTAAATCTGTGCTTATGAATGATCCAAGACGTAACTGTACCCCACTCCCAGCGAATGGCAAAGTATGCACTCACGTTGTGGTACCAGAGGACCCGCTGAACGTCCGGGTTGGCGTTGATGTGGCACTCGAAGTAGACGTCGTCGCCTTCCTTGATGTTCTCCGGCACCAGACTGCTGCCCATCTGCAGGGTCACCACCGGCTTGTCTGGAGGGGCATGATGAGGAATGAGACAGACTGAGTATTTTGTACAGATGTATGCATACATTCATATCAATAAATACATACACACACATACCCATTGTATGCATTATAATTCAGGTAAATTATTATCATTACCCCAAATACATCCTTTTCCCAGACAATATCAACATCCATTACACTACGTCATCACCCCCAGACACAACAACATCACCCTAGACACTCCAGTATACTCCCCAGGCACAGCAGCAGCAGCAGCAGCAGAAAGGGTGCTCGCCCGTGTGCCAACTGAGACCACCGTCACCCTAGAGTTCCAGATGTATATAAACCAACCAACTACTGAATCTTCTCAGATTTTAACACTGTAAATGTACACATACACACACATTTGAACAAGTAAGCATATGGGCAATTCAAACAGCCTTTACGACTGGTAATAAAGACCTTGCTGACACATCTCGATCCCGACAGTTATGGAACATCCCCTAGAGGCTTCGCTTTAAACACGTGTGGGACTCCCTTATCACAACACGGAAGACTCTACGGCGCTCTGAATGTTAGAGGACTGAGATTACTCGATTAGGAAATTGTAAACTGACAAGACACGTTAATAAGATATAATTCTTCACTAAGGGAAACCCAGCAACACTATTTTGGATGCGAAATATTCATTCTCCCTTTCATATTAATCAAATTCAATCTGACTGTTGGTGGAGGACACACTTGTGATACTGCAGAGTAAAGAAAGATTAATATAATCTGATCATCTTGTCCACAAAAAATATTTTCGTTTGCACCTTAGAGAAGACGAACACGAGTAGAGTTGAAAATGAACATCTGATTCTGGTAAGCAAAACGATCATACGATCCTCGTAATAACCAAGATGACATGCAGAGTCCCACAGGATATCTCTGGGGTATGGAGATGAACAATACCCCCAGGATTACGTAACAATACACTACATTTGTGTCCCAGGACTTTAATCATTCCAAGTCTATATATATGCTAATACGCCTAAGAGTAACTTTATTATATACAGGTGTGTTTCATAACTGTAGCTATGATGGAATATACAAAGGCATGCATATACATACAGTCCATACGTAATCATACACACAGAGTCTCTCCTTCTTTCCATGTCAGGTAATTTCCAACAGGGACCGAAAGTCTCCCTTCCCCCGAGAATACACCATACATGCATAAACCAATTTTTCCACAACACTTTTTTCTCTCTTGTTAAGAAAGCATTTTAATCTCTGATCGGCAACAGACAGGACCTAATTTTTTTCTTTAAGGTGGTCGAAGTAACTACACACGCCAGGTTTCGTGAGGAAAAATTGGAGAAGAAAATTACGAGACGCCCTTACGACTCGCATACAAAACCACGTACGCCATCAGACTCTGATGAATATAAGAAGAAAAAAAATCTAAAACTCATGTTGGATTCTAGCAAGGAAATAAGTCATGTGAGACGTCGCTCAGAATATCTATAATTTGCGTCATGCATAACGCCAAAGGCCTGTAATTTACAGTGATCTAAGTCAAGATGCCCGTGATTTATGGCATATGCTCACCGGAATAATGTTTAATTCAACCACCCGCCATTAACAAACATCTTTTTATTCTTTTTTCCTCCTTCCCGTCGTGCGAATGTCATTATTGTCCTGTAATCACGAGGAAAGTTGACAGTCATTCGCTCTCCTGCCTGCAATTAGGAACTGCCGCTGGTGATGAATTACTCCAGTGCTAAGGTTTGATACCCGGACAACTCAGGGGGTAGGAACAGACGGTGACCGTGGTTTACGAGGCAATTCATTTGGAACAGCGAATCGTTCTGGGGGATGATACCAGCGCCATGCGGAAGCATTTTAAAGTGAGGAGACATATATTATTTTTCATCTCCCTCTCGCATCACTCTTCGTGGCGTGTTGATTAATATATATCCTCCGTCTGTAGACAGAGAAGGCACACGTTGCCAAAACACGACATGCAGGCGACATGCATCCCGGTGCTACGTATTATGCCGTTTCCCAAGTTGAGAGTTTAGTATCCCCGAAGTTGGCAATATTGCTGGCTTCAGTTTCGGAGGTGTTCAGTCCACGGTTTCCAGTCCCTTGGTTCCTTGGCTTCAGGTGAGCAGCTCTCTGGTGGTCTCTCTGCCGCTGACGACGAGAGATGTCAGATTCCTGCAACTTGATGTAGGGGGGGGGGGTTCTGGATCACGCATCAATCTGACTGTCGAACATTGTTGGGAGTGATGAGAGTCGAGACAAAGATCTTTTCAAAGCCTTTATGAGAGTTAAAGGAATAGGATTTCTCCCTCTCGTTATCTTTTGTTTTTTTATCCTCACTCATATCACCCCTATCTCTCCATCCAGTCAGTCCTCTGATCTCTCCCTCTCTCTCTCTCTCTCACTCTAGTCCCTCCATATCCCTTTCATTAACCTTCCTCTCTCCAATCCTTTTACACCTGCCTGCCTCATTACACCTCCTCCTAATACTCCTCCTCAGTCGTCATTCCACTCCCATCCCATCCTATTCCATGCGTCACCTCCCGATGGGACGAGTTTCCTCCAAGCTGTGTTCTTCCATGGGGGAGGGAGATATTTCCCACCTGAAACTTTTCCCGAACAACTCATCTTTACAGCGTGAGGTCAACGGGCCGGAGCCTTTTTGGGTCTTTCTCCATGATTTCCCCAGGCGCTTTGTTGACAGTACCGATCTCCTCCCTTCCCCCCCCCCCTCCACTTACGCCTCCCTTTAAAAGGAGTCACCTACTTACTTATGCTTGACGGACATGAGCATCCCAGAGTTTCTGGTCAAGGAGGGACGTCAGCGGGTCATTTGCTCCGATTGCATTAATGAAACAACCGGGGGAAGAGAGAGAGAGAGAGAGAAAAAAAAAAGAAAGAGTATTCGACACCGTTCCGGAGCCAGTAAACTAATTAATCGCTGGATTATGACCGGAATCCGGCAGAAGAGATTTTCTTTTCATTTCGGAGCGAAAACTTGTGCGCGTTTGGTCTCGTATACACTGAGCGCTCTTTGGCACTCGACTCTACAAGAGGAGGAGAGCAGCGGATCCGTTCCTTCCCAGGGCAATCAGAAGAAGAGGAAATTACAAGTGCAGTTATAAGGAAGCCGTGGTTACCTACCCCGAGAAAAAGAGATAAAAATGTGGCTTGTTAATAATAATCAGAAACAGGCAGGAAAATGGCACTGACTTTCTCTCTCTCTTTCTCTCTCTCTCTCTCTAAAGGGCGCAAGGCAGCCACCAGTCAGAGAGGTTCAATCGGCAAAACCCACCAAAGTATCCGAACGAGTTATTGTCGGCTGCGTAGGGTACCGGCACTTCAGTGGCTGTCAGAGTTTCACTCCTTTGGCCAAGGAATCCGTCTGAATGCCTCAATGTCGAAGACTACCGGGAGAATTTTTGGTTTTGTATGGTATTGTGATCCATGCAGCCGAAGTATGATGGTGCACAGAAAGAAACGAATGTGACGAGTAGAGAACGCGATGTTAGTGAAAACGATGGTGGTTGAAGATAATCAGGGAAAACACGAGAAGAAATCTAAGATAGGATATGTCGAGAATTCAGAAAAGGGGGAAAAAATAATAGCATGAAAACAAGAAATATCGTTGAACATAATCAGAAAAGAGATATGAGAATGAATGAAAGAGGTGGAAATGATGAGACGCTGGTAACAGAGGGGGAGGAAATGTAAAATGAATAACTAATGCAGGAGGAAGCACTTTCCACTCCGTACTGAAATGTTTCACATTCAAAACTTTTTAAACTCCAGCGGATGTGAGAACCAAAAGAAGTGCTAATCACAAGCGACCAGAAGTTTGCTATATCTATGAAAATTCCTGTGAATGTTATGTAGGTTCACTGACGCACATTTCAACACCAAAATGGATTCGTGATTAAGCTGTTAACATGACGCATGATTAATTGTCAAGTGGAGAGACTCTTGTATATTTCTACACCCACTACGAACAGGGATACAGACGGGTGCATAATATGAATTACGAAAACGAGAGGACAGGATACAGACTGGATCATAATCGATGGACATTTATATATGAACCAACAAGAGCGTAATACTGGACACGGCCGGAGGCTTAGCGAACCAAACCCAAAGGATGGATCAGAGGAACGGAGAAACACAAGCAAACAGATGAAGAAGAGAGACAGAAACTGGAACGAACTATTTCGTAAATAAGAACTCTTATTGCCCGGGATATGACAGCAAAAGTACAACACTAATTCATCGAAGTCTCTCTCTCTCTCTCTCTTGGAGAAGACTTAGTAGCGCACAGGGCAACAGAAAATGGAAAAGAAAATCCGAGGTTGTACAAAGCGCTAGAAATATACAGAATAAAATAGGAATTAAAAGGATAGGAGCAAAGACAGGTAAGCCCTAGAAGATATCGTACATAACTATGCATTTCTTAATTGAGAAAAAGCTAAAAAATCAATTTGTTTGATGAATATACTGAAGATGATAGTCAAATCTTTATGGATGACAAACATGGCTTAAAGAGAATATTCCCCCCCGCTCTCCCCACTCCCCCTAAAAAAAGGATATAAAACAGTAAGCGAGTTTCCATATCGGCAAATATCAAGCGAGGTGGAAGGGTAATATATGTGCGTAGCAAATCTGAAGGTAAACTACCGATGCAGACCAGCCATATACAACGCGAAGTGGTTTTAGTAAACGTCCCAGTGATAAACATTAAGCATAGTGAACCTCAGAGCTACCCAGAGGGGAACGGAGAGGGAATTCAATGCGGTATTACCAACAAAAATACAGACGAGATCTTGAAAAGCTTAAAAAAGAAGAACTTGATCCAGTAATAATACGGACTAGAGACTCTTAGATTCCACTTTATCCATTTGGGAAGAACGAGAAACAGATTATGGTTTTAGATTCGGTATAAAACAGTGAATAATGGGACAACAGACGAAAGGGAGCAGGTGAAGCGAGTAATGATGATGATACACGAGATATTTTCAACCCGGTGCAGGGAACTTACACGAGTTAGCAACACAAAGCCGCGCTTCGAAAATGATTTGGCTCTCTTCACAGACACGCTGGTGCGTGTGGAAGTGGCATTTCAGACCATGTCATCACAGAAGTAACTGAATCCCGCCATGTGGACATGGGAGAGGAGAAATGTGGTATATAAGATTGTATAGTTAGCGAGCGAATGACCTTTCGCTTTGACCACTACTGGAGAGAGAGAGAGGAATAAACTGACAGCAAGATAAAAATTGATCGCAGTGGCAGTTCCAAAGACGAAGACGCAAACAATGGCGCTGTACAAAAGACCGAAAGACATTACTGATGGTTCATTACCCAATTAAAGAAAACGAAGAAATAAAGAAGACACCACAATTTAGGTAACAATGGATGCATCGGAGGGAAAGGAAAACTATAAAAAAAAATAATGAATCGCAATGATGAGGAAAGAATGGAGGAGGTGGAAGAAAAGATATTAAGAATGCAAACTGAGAAATAATGGAATTACATGAGAGAGAGAGAGAGAGAGAGAGAGAGAGAGAGAGAGAGAGAGAGAGAGAGAGAGAGAGAGAGAGAGAACAAAGAACGGACGGGGAGAAAAAGAGACCAGAAGTAACATTCTCATATCTAAATTAGGTAGAGAGGAAAATGTACCACGACCGGGCCATTTAGAGATGGAAGAGAGGAAGAAAATGACGCTAAGAATATACGAGTGATGCTAATAGGTCAGTGCGCGACAGTATTCAGTTCAGGAAATGGTGAATACATCGGTGAAATAATTTAGTCAGTGTGATGAGAGTAACGTTAAGGATCTTGACATCACTGAAGAGTAGGCAGGTAGGAACTCTCTGTCTGTCTGTCTGTCTCTCATTCCTGAAGAGTAGAGTATATAGTCCTGTGCTGCAAGGAACCGAGAATGATTGTCGAAAACAACTCCTAGTGTTTACAGTTGTAATGCAGAATGAACGCGAACACAAAATCTACGAGTAAAAGACGTCTACGTGATCAATGTCAGAGGTACAGTAAGAGAGAGTATTGGGGTCATCATCATTAATGATTGATGATTCTTCAGCGGGTAGCCTCACTTCATGTTCGCATGTCCTCTGCTCCGGGTTCACGTGTCGTCTGCTTTCTGTTTCTACACTCTGTCTACTTTTCTTTCTCGCAAGCCAATGTTATATCTAAAGGTCATTCACGTAATGTTACGTTGGTGGATAAATGATAAATAAAGGTACTCTCCGTCCAGAGTCATGTTTTAACTTTTGAAGGTAAAGCGTGTGTCTGCTCTGTTTTGAAGGCTATATGATGAAAAGCATTTTAATATCATTACTTTAAACTGTTCTTTGAAATTTTTAGTATATATACATATATACATACACACACACACACACACACACACACACACACACATATATATATATATATATATATATAT
>JAYMFT010047389.1:0-15376 GCA_038088735.1 Panulirus argus
AGGAGCCTCGCCTCGTACCTCCATCCTCACGCTTACCCTCGCTTACCCTCTCTCCAAGAAATGAGAGAGAGAAAGAGAGAGAGAGAGAGAGAGAGAGAGATAATAAACGATCATAACATTTCATATTAACAGGAAAAAGATGAAGCTCTCTCAGAGACACATTCACTCGAGGAAATAAACGTAACTCGTGAAACAATAATCAATTTCAAGGAATGAATGTCAGTAGTCTTTTTGTTATAATCGACCATGGGTTCAGGTGGGTCGAAGACAGTTACCACTCACGAGGCTAGGCTGACGGACTAGATGCGTGGAGACGCTGTGGGATTTGGGTCTAACGTAAACTTGTAGATTATTCCCGACACTTAGCAGGCGTTAATGAAGTAACGGCTTTGAGGATCTGAAACTCAGGTCATGTTCTTACGTACATACATATACGTACGTGGAGAGAATGTCTTTGTTATACTTTGTATTTATAAGAAAAATATGAGTTTTTATCCAGTCGTCTTAGAATAACCTGGTTTGTGTATTTTGAGTGACGCTACACACCTTTCCGTCCAGTGACGGAGACACAGCCTCGACTGAAGTGATTTCTGGCTCACATCACCAGCAGTTACCATCGTGGGGCACCGTAAGGTCACCATCGCGGAACCCACTGCACCAGCAGATCACAATGGACCAGCAGCTCACGAGTGCGATGTCTGGCACACCTGCAGATCACCACTATGGAGTCCAGACCACTGACATATAACCACTGTGGAGCCTAGAACACCTGCAGATCACCAGTGTGGAGTCAAAAGCACCAGCAGATTATGACCATGGAATCCACATTATCAGATCACCAAGATGAGCCAACGGCGCCACAAAAATCACCGACGCGGAGGTTATATCACCGGCAGATCACCGACAAGGAACCTACAGCACCAGCAGATCACCAACAAGGAATCTACAGCATCAACAGATCACCAGCAAGGAGCCTAATAGAGCCAACTGCCTAACAAGGGCCGTAACGGCTTGCCCAGCTGGCGGCGTGGGGGCCACAGGAGGGTCACGTCCTGTGACACTCCACTTAGATTGTTATAAATTAGCGTGGATTTGCTGCGATCACTCTCCCAGTGAGGGGCGGGAGGAAGGCTATTGTCTGGCCCCGTCGCCACCACGCCCACGCCCACGCCAACGCTTACACCTCCCTCTTGCTTGTCCCTCCATCTTCAGCACCAGTAAGGGGGTACTGGGTGACGAGGGTGAAGGAGATGAAGACGCAGTCCCTGGGTTACGAAGCACAGAACCGCTTGGAATCCCATCTTCGGTCGGAGTTGAGAGTGGACGAACTTTTCCCTTACAGTGTAGTCTCATTTCTTTTTCGCTTAGGTCGGGTATATAGTCTCGCACGTCGGTCCCCGTCCTCGTCTTGCATATAAGTTGGGGTTCCCTTCCTCATGATCCTTCGTACGAAGTCTCTGATTAGCCAGACAATCGTGACGTTCATTGTTTAACCGACTCAAGAGTCCTTTCTCATTCCTCGCAACTTTTCTGAACGATTTGTGATAACACGGACCTTCAGATGATTTCAGCTGTATCAGTCACGTGGCGGAAATCAGCACTGTCGCCGAATGATTCATCTTCTTTGTGTAGAAATATACGATTGAAAGGAAATCTGAACTGTAAAGGATTTTGTCCTTTTCATCCCCTTCTACTGATGACCAGCCATGCATCGAACCCGTGAAGTGACTGAAATAAGCATAGGTATCTGTGTCATCCAGTTGTTCCTCTGGCATGATATATACAAGTTATGGCATGATACAGATGCAGGGGAGGAATGATTTTAGGTAATATAATCTATGTCACTCTAAGGTCCTTATTATGGTCCCTGGAGGTCCGCACTATAAGTGGACTGGGATGAATGATCATCAGATGCAGAACTTAGCCTCTTTGAGGTGGTTAAAACTCACTTCTCATCCTTAAATCACCAGTTTCAGAACAGAGGAAGCTTAACAATACCGTATTATTCGACTGCCTTAGACATAAGAATAGAGACTACGAAGGAGACCAGGGGATCAAATGAGTAATGTCACCATTTGTCTCAATAGCGTCGGGTCATAGACCACAGGTTCTAGGGGTTAATACGCCCGTGTAGGGACTGGGGCAGGTTGGGGGGTATCAAATGAGTACAGGGCGGAGGGCTGGCGAGTACATATACGGTACAACAACAGCCTGCCGGCCCTACACTGTCCCAGCCCCGGGGAGTCGATAGCTTACCCGAACGACGGGGGCCGTTCGTGTAGACGCTGCGTGTGACGTCATATTCCTGCGAATGTGGTCCCTGGCGAAACAAAAGATGAGGTGAGTCGTACGCGTTATCCTTTTTTGTTTCTAGTTTTTTTTATATGACAAAGGCCCCAGCCCTTGCAATAGTGATGGAGGACAGGGCTTAGAAAAGAAATGAGAAGAAAAGCAGAGATACGTAGAGAAAGGAAATAGTTAGTTAGCCAAAGATTTTCTTGGGAAATAGAACGGGTCGTTTAAGAATAAACAGGTTGCAGTCGCTGGGAAAGACATGAGGGGTTGGAAGACATTCCAAAAGCTCAGTGACAGAAGGAGAAAAACATCACAGCCTGCCCAAGAACCATACAGTTACCACACGACACCGTGGCTTCCCGAGTGCCATGTTGGTCTTAGCTGATGGCCAAGACGCACAAGCACCTGTCTTTCTCGGACAGCAACCAAAGTCATATTCATTAATGAGAGACTGCGAGGCCAACGGAGCGACGTACGGAGAGTGACTCGAAATCTTAGGTCGGATGGGGGAGAGTTAATCGATCAGTGGTATTGCATTGAAATCGGTCCTGTTAAGTACGAGCGCAGAGGTAGAATCTCCCCAGATGTGAGAGCATTACTATACATATAAGGACGAATTAATCCCCTATATAATCGGATTAACTTCTCCAAAGATAAGAATCTTCGACACCTGAAGAAAAGGGTACCATCTTTCGTATAAGCAGGATTACGTGGGGACGTCCACAACATATCAGATGTCTTGGTGAAAACAAGTATGTGTCACGGTGAATGGTGGAACCACAGAGCCCATTAAATAGGAAATAGGAAAAATCATGAAGTTTAAGAAATTAGAAGTAACTGGGGTTTTTGGAATTGTCAGACTTGACTAGGCTACATGTGCGTCGGGGAGACATTCCCTATGAGCGAAACTTTCTCCACGAGCGAACGTAAACGTGATATAATCAGTGGTTCGTATTTAGGGGTTTATCAGTGTTAGTGGAAGACCACGAATAAAGCTGGATTTATTTTTTAAAGACCTTTAAAAAAGATTGGCTTTGATATCCTCGTTTGGTGTGCAATTTTTTCATTTCTAAAGAACTGACGTTTAAAGATTTCCTTCCACAGTTGGGATGAGGTCTAGCTTTTGTGGCTTGGAAGACTCTAGACACGTAATTGAACTTGGACAAATACTCCTATAAATGATAAATAGGAAATGGAATATAGAGTTAAATGAAATACCAATTTTCGGTCTCTCATCAGGATCCACCATGTGTGGAGGCTCCACCACCACCACCACCACCACCGTGCACCATGTGTGGAGGCCGCAATTAATAATTATACAAATCTCACTATAGGCGGGTCTTCAAAAGTGCCGCCATTTGCATGCGCCGTGATGGGGAGAAGCTGGTGCGGACCTCCGCCCACTCCCTACAGTCACGCCGGACGTATAAGTCATCATAACGCGTGATTACGCCGCCATCGACGGCGGAATTAGCATGCATGCCCTCCCTGGGCCTCTCCTTCAGGATGCACTCGCAAAGCACTCGGCTCCCCGTGAGACTCACTCGGAGTACGTCACCGCATTCCCCATCGGCACACACACACACACACACACACACACACACACACATATATATATATATATATATATATTTCACTTATTAGTTTTACACTTGCGGGGCCCCAACTCTTGAACGTTCTCTGTTGTACATCTTAGATTTACGTAAGCTCTCCATATCATTTCATTCATTCACTAAGCACTATAAAAGTACTTATTATATCTTTTTAACAAGTTCCTTTCTTAAATTCAATTCGAGTATTCTGGGAGTCCTGTCCCTACATCTCTCGAAAAACTGTACACTGTCTGCGCCATCGTTCTGTTTTGACCAGGTCACCCCTCACTCTTCTTTCTTCCAAGATGGACAAATTTAAAGCCTCTAGCCTTTTCCCTGTAACTCATCCCTCTTAATTATGGCACAGTCTTTGTTGCCCTCCTCTGAACATTATCAGCTCTTTTTGCTTCTTTAGGCGCGGTGACTACAACTTGTGAAGCTTGTTTTCCTTTTTTGGCCTTTATGTGGGATGTGAGGAGCTTAGCTTAAATATTTCCTCCCCTATTCACTTGAAAGCTTCTCTAACACTTGATGGCAGACGGTTGATAATCTTAACTATTCCCCTTAAGGTTTGGACTCTGGCGACAGGTTATGGACGATGTGTGTGTGTGTGTGTGTGTGAAGAATGCACGTATGATATATACTCATCGGGATATAGTTAATTACGAGTGCTTGGCTCGCCGGGGTCCCCTCTATCTCTGACCCCCCCGAAACCTAGGCTAATTAGGAAGTCAAAGTTGGCAGGAGCGCCTGGTCGAGGCCCATTACCCGTGATATATGAAGACTCGACCCACTCTATATCATGCTGGATGTTGCTGGATATATCTCGCCCGTGATGGACCGCGAGAGTGATACCCGATTCTAAATCACGCCGTCGAGGTAATTACACGGGCTAACATGTGTGTAGATTTAGTGTGGAAATCCCAGTCTCGGCTGATGGAGGAGCGGCTCGGGTGAGCGAGTCGCTGATGAGGATTATAGGATTCTGGTTGATCTCCATTCTGTCGGCCATTTTACGTGCGGAGAATTTCCCTAAAAACGCCAGAGCCCGGCTACCAATTATCTCGTAACTCAGATAATTAATGTAATTAGCTCCTCCGTAAATCCGAGGCGAGGTGGAACCTCAAGACAGGCTGCGGGTTAGCACATAAGCTGATATACTTTATAGAATCAGGCTGCCATAAATTCAGATTCGAGGCTGATATTTTTTCTTTTTCTTTTTTTTTTTTTTTTTTTGTTTTTTTACCAATGATGCGATGACCCGTTAACCACCTGGGGAAGTTTATGGACATTTCTGTGTGTGTTAAGGTCTGCCTTGCGAAGTGGAAGATTGATCGTTAGATTTCTTTAGATAAGGTGAACAAAGACGTGGGTCTTTTACCTCTTCTCTCTTTATTTCGTAGTTAATGATAAAGTTCGTTACGGTAAAGGTAAGAAAAATAGGTTTATCCATAAGTGATTTTTTGATCCCAGTACCTAAGACTCGAAATCGTAAAACCAGAGGGAATCGCGAACTGGAAACTACAAACTACAAAAATTTGTAGGCAGTAACCTGTTATGGAGGACACTGTATGACGAATATGACCAACTACACCGACAACACTTCTCTTTGGAACCTAAAACGTGACGGATCCTAAAATCTGGTTTACCTGCTCTCGGCTCTGCGATCCAAGGCCGTGGGCATTGTGATTGTTTAGGAGAAAATAAGGTATATGTCTGGATAGTTTATGGCGCAAATTGATGTATTATTTGAGGAATTTTCAAGGATCTGTGTCATGAAAATTCTTGCCTGTCAAGTTTGGGGGAGATTAAGAAGTGGAGCTGAATGATTTTATTATATTTCACACAAATGTCAAAAACACACATTGGGTTCTGCTGTTGCTTGGCACAGTATAAAGTCCTTGAGTTGGGACGGTGTTTGTGTCAGTAATTTACCGATGATCTAATGTTTCACCGGATCGTTGTTAATGTATCAACTAGAGTACATTTGCGTGGCGTTTTATTTTTCATTAGACATATTTTGTCGATTGTATTACCGTTTGGGTCGCGCACACAACCACACTGTGAGGATCTGTCGTGCTATCCTTCCCTCGCTTCTTCCCCCTGCCCTCCCTCTCTCCGCTACCTCTCCTCTCCCCACTCCATCCATTACTCCCCTCTCCTCGTCTCCTCTCTCACTCTCCACTCTCCGCAGTCCTTCGTCCCCATGTCTCCTCCTTCATTTACATCCTTTTTTCTCCCTCTTCTTAAAATATCCTCTCGTCCACCCCATCCCCATACACTGTTTTTCGTCTTCTTCCTCCTCACGCTTCCTCCCTCTCCCTCACACTTCCTTGCCTTTCTCCTTCAGTTTCACTCCTTTACCTGTCTTTCATCTTCTCCTGTCACACCATCTGACTGATTTACTTGGATGAGTTATTCCTACACAGTAAAACAGTAATAAAAAAGAAAATATTTGCTAATTCCTCTCAGAACTTTTCCCCGACCTCGTCTCTTTATGTTCATCATACCCACAAGATCCTGCAACAGGTCAGCCTCGAAATGCGATGCTTGTCTACAATACAGTGACGTACGAGGGCAAAATATATTTCTGGTCTGAGAGGAAACTCTTTCCTGGCCTATGAACATCGTTGGATTTTATCCTGAAATTTCAACATTACAAGAGCGTTATCTCGATTCCTACCATCACTAACTTTAGTATAGGCTTCTGTTATCTTCCGAGACAGACCTAAATGTCTTAAGCGTTACAGGCTTGTGTTATGCTCTAAGTCGTCTCTGCCGTTTTCGGGTTTCTTGCCGTCGCAACCTTCAGTATAGGCTTATGTTTTCAGGTTTCTTGACGCCGTTGATCCACTTGCTCGTATTTCCAGGCTCCTTGCCACCTCGAACTCAATACTAGTTTTACATTATCAGATTTTTTGGTCATCTTTAAAGATTAGCTCTACCTACTCAAGCCGACTTTGGAAACAGGAATATTTCCCATCCATCTTGCCAGCGACTACAGATAAACGAAGACGATCGTTGGGTGGGCAGTGCCGTACCACAGAAGAACGTTGGTAACCTTGTACCGTGATCAACTGGTCGGTGCGAGCCTTCATTCCCAGCTCATGCCGACGCCAAGAGCGTCCCGTCGAAGCCGAGAGAGACGTTACCGATACTGTGCTAACCAATGAGTCCCCGACGGAGACTTCCTCTTGTCCGATAACCACTTGTCTAAGGGCATGAGGGGTGAGGAGCCTGTTGCCAGTGATGGGTCAGCTCTTGGCCAGCCTGAGGGAATCGAGCGTAAGCGAGCCTACCCCCATGGCAGTGTGGGGGAACCACAAGCGTCGGATTGTCTCCTCCGCTCAGGGAACGAAAAAGCGGAAGGTCACTTCTGGATCGTTCAGAGAAAATTTTGAGAGCAGCGTAAGGTCTCCTGGTCAGGCCGAGGGAACGGAACGACGGAGGAGGAGGAGGGTCAGCCGGAGTACGATGCGGCTCCTTGGGGCCAGGCTCTTGATGGGGCTAGTCCGAGGCACCCCGAGCGGTGGGAGGAGTCCTCCTCCTCCTCCTCCTCCTCCTCCTCCTCCTCCTCCTGCTGGCCATCAGGTTCCTCCGCCATGACTTATGGTCCCGCTGGTCATTACACGCTAATGAGAATTGATCATGGGTCGGGCTGCAGAGAATGTAACTGTTATTATTAAGAGACAGCGCCTCACATTCTCGAGGCGGATGTTGTTTTCTTGACCTTGGAGAACATACCCTTGGATCATCAGGGGTTTAACGAGGGTGGCTCCCCAGGTACTCTGCTGTTAAACGCTGTTGTTTAAGATATTTCGCTGAAGAGGAACAAGAGAGGGAGAAAATGTACAGCAGAGATATTGAGGTAATAGATACCTGGTATCTCTTGGGTATGCTGATGATAATCCTTTGTTGATAATGTTACAGTTACCAAAAGTTACTAGAAATACTATGAAGTACAAAACTTAGGAATCACAAGATATCATTAGTTATCAAAATGAAGTGGTGAAATGCAGTATAGACAACGATAATGGAGGTACTCAATTTGAAGACCGATTGTTGCCAATCATCTCTTCTACTGGTTACAAATAAAAAAGTTATAAATGAGAGCATTTTGTTTAATTTTCTGTGACTGTTTTTCAGATATTGTGATTAGATATCAGAAACTATCGTTTGTACTGGTATAGGCGCTCCAGCACGTGTATTGGTGCAAGTCACCAAGAAGGGTATTGTAATCACATCATCACCTGTTGTCAGTGTCATAAGTCATACCAACAACCACGAGCGAAAAAGTATCACCAATATTTTTGAAAATGTGTTTTGAGAAAATCGTGGCTTTAGCTCATACTTAACATTATATGCATTCTGGAAGGTTTCCTTACCTAGAAAACATCATGTATGTAGCTTGGTGTGATATTTCTATTCTATAATTTAGAAAAAGAAAACTCTGTAACGAACCCTAAGCACAGTCATCATCTAGATACATCTCCAGTGACAACTTAACGAACTCAAATGAACATTTAATTGGACGTCCTCTCACCGCTCAAGAGATACCATCGCAACACTCGTAATTTGTGAGGTGTTCTGACTCGTATCGTTTACTGAATTCATTCGGCTGTAGACGTCATGCCGAGCTTTCACTGTTATTGGACCATTCTCGATATCGTCACCTCCTGCCGCCTGAGATCCCTCGTCCCCGAGTTGCAGTTCGCCACCAGAACCACATCAAACACATTCGAGTTAGTTAGTAGAGACCGCTACGCGGGGCAGTGCCATCCCAAACATCGGAATCATCAGTAAACAGCAGACAAGATAAAAGCCTCCAACGCTGAATTGATTAACCGCACCATTTCATTTTTATGTCATTTGTGTTCTCAACCTTTGGCTGAAGTTATTTCCGTAATCCAGTGATTATTATCATCATTAGATGGTGCTGCTCGCCAGGTGGTGTGGTGGCCAAGGACTTTTCTTCTTCTTCTTTTTTACATGTTGAAGGCTGCAGTCACGGACAAAAGTCCACATCGAGGCGGCCGGGCCTTAACTGAAATAGAGAGAATAATGAAACGGAAAATGGAAAGACAAGGGAAAGTATTTACGAAGTTTTGAGAAAGCGAAAGACCTGTCTTTTCAAATGGGCCAGGTCATAGTTACTGGGAAAGACATGGAGTGTTGTGACCAGAAGGGTAAAGACGGTGCTGGTGACCAGGTGGTTTGGTCGGCGGTTGAGGTGAATGGTGGTGTAAGCCAGGTGGTGAGGTGACCAGCTGAAGATGGTGTGCATGTACAACTGTTCAAATGGTGTAGCCTGACGGTATTGGCCAGATGGGACTCATCCCAGATGGTGGCAATGATGGTAGTGGCCGAATGAGACTGGCGTGAAGACAGGACTAGTTTTACAATAAATCTTAAAGACCTTTATATTTGTACATAACCAAGCAACACAGTATCCATCCCGTCCTCCAGAACATTACTCCGGACTCTAATTCCTACGTTTATTACAAGAAGAGTTGCATATAGTTCGTCTCCATTACTCCCACACCTTTCCTCAAGCCACTGTATTTGTAACAACGTCCTTTTTGTTTTCTCTGTAACTCCGTCGTGCATAGATATTGTCGAGTACTCGGTCTTTTGTCCCTCCCTCTTGCCCCTGAGCAGAGTCATTCCAGTCTCCTGCATCAGCAACACTCGGTGGCCCTTCACAACACTCCTTCCACCTCCGATACAATCCATCTGGCCACGAAAACGGTCCATTATCTGGCATCTGTAGCTTCCCGACCCTTTCTCGGTCATACAGTACCAATGACGACGATTTCCAAAGGTTCCGTCACTTCCAAATACAATTCTATTCCCAGATGATCATCCACCCACTCCCTTACTTTTGCTAGTTCTTGGTACAAGTTTTTCCTTCGTTATTTGGTGTTTTGTATCCATAGTTTCATTCTTCTCTTGACTTCTTCACTCATACTCTAATGTTTCATATCTTTTTTCCTGGCTGCTATATTTACAGATTCATTCCATCACCCTCGACTGTCATTTCTAATCAGTTCTGTATCTAATCATTTCCATATCTCTTTTATATTATTACTCTACCTTAATTTCTCATCCTTTTACTGCCGATCATAATCTTCCACGCTTATTTCTTCCTTGTCTCTGTACTAATCCAGTGACGCTCTCGATGTAGTGTGTACTACAGGGTTGTGTGACGATCCCCAACTCTAAACCTCCTCACTTGCAGTCATGTGTCTCTCATCCATCCTCCTCCTCCCCTAGGTTCTCCGTGGCAGTGTGGTCCAGTGGTTCCTCGTGCCTCTCCCCTGTCACCAATGGGCCACAGGATTAATAACCTATGGTGTTACTGTGACGCTAGATTAACACACCGTACAGGAACCCAGCGCTCCTCTCTTCCCCTCCTCTGTTACTCTTGTCACACCTCCCTCAGCTCGCTGCTGCTCCCCAACCCCGGTATCCTCTCCGGCCCGTACATTCACGTCACCTATAGCAGGCTACTTTAGCGTCTCTTGCATAATTACACACTGGCCTAGCTAGACCACCTGGTCCTCTTGTATTGAGCCAGACTTTGCTTAGAACACACGTACAGACAGACAGACAATTACACACACATACACACAACGTCCTTGACTCCACCTATCCCTTCCTCATCCATCTCCTACCACACTATCCAGCCGTCTCTCCTCCAAACCCTCTCCACCCCAGGTCACCCTCCCTGGACCTTAACGCGTCCGTGTCACGTTCACAGTCCGTTCCAAAAACAGTCCGTTCCCAAAGTTTACCCTACATACCCTCATCGTCCAGGTCGCATCGTACTTAGTGCCCTCACTCGATTTTTCTTCCTAATTACTGTTGCCAAGGTGTACTAAATCTCTCCTACTCTCTCTCCACCTGTCGGAGCCGGGGGCTGGGTCGTGGTAGTGACCTCTGCAGGGTCAGTTGCTCCATGCTATGCCACGCACGAATGTTCCTCAACGTCTCGCTATAAATTCTGGCCAGCCGGTCGTGGTGTCAGTTGCACTCGAGGCAATGAAGAAATTTCTTGCCCCCCTTTATGTTTGCCGTCTCGTTCCGAGTGCCCCTCTCGGCTCCAGCAGGTCCACAGGTAGATCAGGTGAACACGTCTGCATGAGAATGTGCATCCGTATACATACACATATCACATGTATATCATCTTTCTTTACTTACTCTATACAACGTTTGCTCTTTCTCTTTCCTCCTCTTTTTTTTCTCGGTTTGTGAGTTCTTACTTTGTCATTACCTATCTGCATATACCTATTCGTATAGCACGGGGAAGGAGCTCCACATTCGTGTGGCCCCCATGTCATAAACTCTCTCTACTGTCATACAACTTTTTGAACTTCTGTGTGTGTGTGTGTGTGTGTGTGTGTGTGTGTGTGTGTGTGTGTGTGTGTGTGTGTGTGTGTTGTTCCATCTTTGCATTATTTTAAGAACTGTTCGTGATTGATGTTGGGGTGACCAGGCCAGGGCTGTTGTCCATGTGATGTCATCACCATCTGTCGATGAGGAGGAACTCAGTGTTGCCGAGACGCTGGAGAAGAACGGTTTGGTTCTTTTTAAACGCAGACAGTCAGTTTCAGCACATCATCATTCTAAAACCGTATAAAAGACAATAACGATAATAGACTACTTAATTCCGAAAGAGGATCATACCATGTCTTCATTTCTCTGTTACATCTATTTACTGCCTGATACTTTTCGTTATCACAGCAAGATACGCATCGCCATTAATGTTGGAATTTTGTGCAACTATCTCGGTCTACGCATGTATTTCAAAGTCTCTCATCATTCTGTAGTTACATACGAAGATGCTTAGTTCTGGTCAGGTTGACGTTCGCGCCACATCTCTGTGTCTTACCCTGAGGAAAACCACGACAGCATTCCATCATACTAATTTAGTCCTGCTCTCAGACTCCATCTGCGCTCTTCTGAACCACCACTAGTATATCTAGGGTTGCCCCTGTTCTCCTGGGGGCCTGGGTGTTGTAGATCTAGAGACTTGACGGAGGTCGTCGGGATCCGTCTGTCTGTCTTGTGACTAAAGTTATGCGACAGATAATTTCCACGATTATGGGTTGCCAGGAACCAGGTCTTCTTGGTGAGAGGCTCTGTCAAATTTTGCAATGAAGGAGTAGGAACGTGGGTACCTCAAGTCTCAGTATCTGAAGGAAGGTCAAGAAAGAGGGAGGCCTGAATAGTTCTGTGAGAGTGTCAGAACTCAGTGGATTTGTTTATGTCCGTGTGCGACTCAAGGAGGTAGCATTGTGGCTGATCCGATGATTCGTCCTTGAGTTCTCGAGAAATTTGAATGGTTTTCTTATAGACGATGACTCCCCTTTGGGTTCCGCTGAATCCTACAATCGCTCATCGGGTTCTACAAAGCTTCATGGGGTTCCATTGTGAATCAACCGGTTCTGTCACGTCTCAAAAGGTTTTACAGTGAGTCATCTAGTTTTGCAGAGAATCATTCGGTTCCACAGTGAATCATTCGGTTCCACATGATATCAAACACTATAATAAGTCATACGATTTTTCAGATTATCACCAGGTTTAATGTAACATCCGGTCCTACGGTGTTCCGTCCGGTTCAGCTGTGATTCATACGATCCTACAGTGACTCATCCGGTTATACAGTGACCTAACGAGTATTGTATACTTTCATAACCCGTATACTTTCATAACCCTTCTGTATGTCAGGTCACTCACCGCTTTATAGCTGCTTTTAGATTACAGTGAATGAAAGTAACTTAGTTTACGCCAGGGATTGTTACTATAACTGTTAAGACGGCGATTCTTGGTATGGAGAGCGCTCTCTGAAGGTTCAGTGGGGAAAAAAAGGTTTACGAAATCGAACGGCACAAAGTCTGCCGTTTACATTACGTTTTTGGGAAATGACGGGAAACCCACCCGAACACAGTGGTCACCCAGTGCTCATAGTCTTCACGTCTTTCCATGACGATTTAGACAAATAACAAAGCGAAAATCTCCTTTGAATTGTTCATGCCATATGCCATACGCCATATGTAAAGAGCCTTTGATGTATATTTGATTAACTCAGAGGCCCTTTCAGTAAGGATCCTGGTATTGCTTCAGAAGCCTCTTTTTCAAGAGTTCCTGCTGCTCAAAGGCTGCACTACACCCGGTAGCAGGGACAGGATGAAACTCCTCTAAAGCGAGAAGTTCTCCAACGAGGCTGTGTACTCTGTTTCGTTGCCTGACGAAGGTGACTGTTCACTCGAGGTGCAACCAATCCTGCGTGTGCAGTTACGCCCGCTGAATCTGTGCGCTGTAGCGTAACACACGAGTTTTATCACGGGAACATTATATAAAGACTCTCCCCTCTCCGTTGCCTCGTAGATTTCACCTCTTGACACATCATTGCTTCGGACGTGTTCGTGTGTATTCTGTAGAGCACCTCACACCCCCTCCCTGTTAAAGATGATGATGCTGAGACTCTAACTCCCTTGAATATGGCGACACGACCCCTAGGTACGATGGACTAGCCGTTGACCTGACCCCCTCGAGGTCAGGTCAGAAGTCACGACATTATTAACCAGTGGGTTATGTACCTTTGTGCTCGCGGGGGTTCGACTAGTTGTGGTCAGTGGGTTCAAATTAACAAGAAATTTTAAGATTGATTCCCAACGCTGTTGTCAGTGTACTTGAGGTTTAATTTGAAGTAGTTTACCTGATTTGGTGCCAGAGGTCTGATGTGTGTGCGTAAAGGCATACATGCGAAATGTATATGAACGAAATACATGCAGTCATGTATCCATACAAGATGTCTTAAGTATAAGTAGGCTAAATACATACAAAAGACATATTTAAAGATATGTTTAGAAATACATCCACGCTTATGTTCGCGTTGTTTTTGTACATGTATGCATGCTTACATACATACGTAGAAGTATACGTGCATTCATGCATAATAGAACATGAGTCTATATGCTTACATTAAATAAGCACACGTACTTGCATACATGCAAGATGCATAAGTACGTGTATATGCACAAAACATATCCGTTTATCCATGCATACATATATTCAGTATGTACAAGTACATGCAGTGCTGAAAAGAATGCATGCGCATATGAATACATGCAAAATACTTATGTATATGGATGCATGTGAACTGGAAAAACAGCCCCATGGTCCCCTTTATGGAATTCCTGTAGCTTCAAGGTAGCGCTACAATCCTTACCAGGGAAATGATGGACTCCTTGGGGGTAAAATGCTCCCTTGACGAGACTGTACCCCTTTTCATCTATCGAATACGCTAACATACGCAGGGACACATGAAAAATGGATACATACATGCACACATAAAATGTAATAAAAAGAAGATTTGAGACAGTGAGAGATGCAACACAAATGTGTGGCGTGGTCAACAAGGATGCAACATATTCGTGGTCAGGTCAACATGCATGCGACACGTATGTGTGGTGAGGTCAACGCGGATGCAACACATGGGTGTTTAGGTCAACATGGATGTAACACATAGGTGTGGTGAGGTCAGCATCTTGCGTTAGACAACGTGCATTTGGCTCTTCCTTCAGCGCGAGGCAGAGCGCGTCGGGCGGTCGCTCCCACAGAGCTTTGATTGACTTTACATACAGTCGGGAGATATTACTATACGTCGAGACTCGAAAGCAAGGGAGGAAGGACTGTGCCTGTACCTCGTTTTCTCTTCTGTTCGGTACAAATTTAATGTACCTCTTGAAGTTCCTGGAACAGAGGAAGGGGGCACTCTTCCCGCGTCCGTTTATTAGTATGAATCGGGTAATTATACGAAGAGAAAAGGAGTAATAAACATTCGAATGACAAAGTGAGAGGGTTTTATTGCAGATTTTATGATCGCTCCATTCGCCTGGCGTCTAAACAGTCAGGAGTACAAGCATTCTTTTATTTACACCCGCTACGTAGGGATTCTTTTTTTTCTTTTTTTCATTTCCTTCACTATAATTATAGTCCGAGTGTTCGTCTGTCTGTATATTAACAGTGGAGTCGAAATCACGTAAACGCTGTTACGTCAGGTGCTGGAGATGGTACCCCACGTCAGAGACCCGTGCGATAAAGACCTCAGAAGGGGTTTTGGACACGCAGATATACCCTCGTACAGGACTGCGAAATATACACTATGTGTAATATTGTGTTGACTCTCACGCGTCCCTAAAGACGGTGAATATTATTATTTCTGAGATCTTGAGGATTGTAGTTAGGGTTATTTATTGACATGACTGGTCGCTTCCTGATGATTGAGTGGATGGTTCAGTCCCTTTCATTTGGACGTGTCTGCAGATATCTACTGAGAGGCAGCGAATATATGTTAAAATTTTGGTAGATTTCTGGCTATGCTTAAATTACAACTTGCTGGCTCACCGTTTCATGAAGAAATATTAATTCTTATATATATATATATATATATATATATAAGAATTAATATTTCTTCATGAAAC
>JAYMFT010047400.1:0-15376 GCA_038088735.1 Panulirus argus
GTAAGATATTAGGAGAGGTACTAGACAGATGGTGTTCAACTGAGGCGAGGTTACTAGAGAGACCACAAATGTTGGTAAAGTGAATGGAAAAAGAGGAAGGTCTCATAGAGAAGGGAGAGGCATGGGAGGGGCCGGTACTACTACTGCTAGAACCTTCCCTCTCGCTGGCAGCAGAGTCACGCTTACATCATCTTGGGAAACTCAGACCATCCTGGGAAATTACATCATTCTGGGAAATTTAGACCATGACTAGCCTCGCCCCCGGCCACGATTAGCCTCGCACCAGGCCATGATTAGCCTCGCCCCCGGCCATAACTAGCCTCGCCCCAGGCCATAACAAGCCTCGCCCCTGGCCATGGCTAGCCTCGCACCAGGCCATAGCTAGCCTCTGGAAAGCCACTGCTACGAGGAGATATCATTTTCCCATCCTGCCACCAACCAGTCAACACTGCACGGCTGCACTACCTAGAAAAAAAAAAAAAAGGACCTTGACAACTCATGGTTATCAAAAAAACGTACCTTACTTTTGCATGGAGAGTTGATTGGTCAAGGGGCTTATCCCCGGCGGTCTGAGCTTATCTTAGACCTGAAGAGGAAAGCCACGCTAGATGTCCATCTTTTTATATCTTTTACACGATGCTTTGGCGAGGGAGGGAGGTAATCCAGTGGTTTCTATGTTCCTTGTCGTGAAGGAGAAATTGTGACTATTTTTTTCTTTATTTGTTTTCCATTCCTCTCCGACGTGGGAACTAATCACGAGTGAAAGGGGCAGTCATGGAAGGCTGGCCATGGGTGAACGCAGCAGACACGGGAAGGTGGCCATCATTTCATATACACTACGGACGGATTTCCTTACCCTTAGCGTATACAAATGGTCCTCTCCTGTACGCTTTTTTTTTTTAACTCCTAGGCATTTTTCTTTTCCCCACTGTGCCGCTCTGCACCGCGTCAGTATAATCGTCTGGATCATCATGAAGGCGGGCTCGAAGCGGTTTCGTAACGTCTCAAAGAAGCCACTCGGGCCAGAACCACGGAAAACCCTTCGACAGACAGACAGAAATCTTATCACCCACCCACTATCCCGCTACGCTGGGCGCTGTCGTGTCATCGCATTTTGCTCTATCTATTCCTGGAAGTCAACAGCACCGCATACAACAGCATCATCACTTAAACACGTCCTGCTCGAACTGCTGAGTCCTCAGTGTTTTTGTTCCAGACTTAGAAGCGCATCAGTAACACGAGCTGCATAATCGAATCCTAAAGGCATACTTGACACAGTGATTGTATCTCACATTCCTCTTTTCTCTTGAGTGACTCTTGATTGATGTATAGATATCCTTGAGTGCGTTTGTCCTCCACAGAGTTTGATACTGATAAAAACATCCTTTAGATTCAAGATCATATATTTCAAACCTTTCATGACATCTGTTCTAGCAACTGGGTCCGTAACATTTTTCCTTTTAAAGATTCGTACACCATCTACGAAGTGAGTTACTATTGCCATTGTCTACTTCTAACTAGGAGAAATCTCTGGTTTCCTTTCTGCCATGCCCTAAGAGAAAGTCAGAAGCCCTTTTTTTCAGCCACAAACTAGAGCCACACCCAACACTTGGGTTCTACCTTCCTATCCTCAACCACTCTGGCAGAATGAGGACCTCCAGGAGTTGTGGACAGCCACGGAAGACGGCCAGAGGTACACCCGGCTACTGTTAACTGTTGTGTCAACAGTGGAGACCGTAGACAATACATTCACTGACATGCAAAACAGTCAGCAAAGACTTGAGAATCTCTCGGCCATGGAAGAAGCTAAGACGATCCACAGGACGGGTATCAATCCATTCCAGGTACTGAAAGTATCATCCTGAACCAGGAACGGAACGGACCATTCTAACAGAGAAGAGGAAAACATAGGAATGCGAGCGTAAGTGTGACTCAGCTCCGACTCTCACTAATTTGTTGATGCTGGGTCAAAGTTTATTTCTTTTCAGTAGGGTAAAAGTCCAGTTCGTGATGTGTGTGTGTGTGTGTGTGATACGGATGGTCGAATATGGTTCATTAGCACCGCATATCACATGCCTTGCTGGATGAACAAGGAGACAGACAGACAGACAGACGTCACCGTCAACGACCAAATCTGCATAAGCCGAAAGGTGATGGCAACTATTGACAAATTTGCGAAACATATTCTTTCCTCCCAGAATAAACTTCCTGTTTCTTTTAACTTCTGTGAATCAATATATGACACCTCTTTCAGTAAAAGCCTCTTGTTGGATTCCTATGAAACACATCACAGAGTGAAGATACTAATCAGGTTCTAGATATATCACTTGGGTTGCACTGGTGCAAATAACAATAAAGTGAACTCAAATACACTTATCTTGTATATGTTAATAACATCAAGAACCAGCTTCACAGATTCGTCTTACCAGCTTAAGTCTAAGAAATGGAACTACTGAGGCATAGTTAATGGTTCTCAGTGCCAGCTACACACACACACACACACACACACACACACACACACACACACATACTGTACAAATGAATTCTACCTCCTCGGCTCCAGGATCAGGCCGTAGGCACTTAACTTTGTACCACAGGAAATTACATTGTGAAAGTAATCATCAAAGAAAATAATGTAGATATAAATAACACTGACGAATGATAGTTGCATCTAGTACCTTGTCTGGGACAGCGATGGGTCACGTGTTACGGTCTTCTCTCAAATCATGACCAATTCACAATTTTTCAGAAAATCACGTAACATACTTGAGTCTCTGCCGCTTGTATGATTCTGATGGAAAGCTAACACTCGAGCACAAACTTAATTTGGCATCCTGGTCGAAGAGCTGCTATTGCCTCTCAGGTGTGTTTTCCAAGGCTCTGGAAGAGTTTTTCTTTGCCTTGATGGAGGAGCCACTAGTGCCCCTCAGATGTGCGTTCCGGGTTCTGGAAGTAGTGGTTCCTCGTTGCCTTGGTGGAGGAGCCACTACTCTCTCTTAGGCGCGTATCCCAGGCCCTGGAAGTGGTTCCTCGTTGCCCTGGTGGAGATGAGGCATCTGTCTCTCAGGTGTGGGTTCCAGGCTCCCGAAGTGGTTCCTCGTTGCCCTGGTGGAGGACCTGTCAAATGCCTCTTAGGTGTGTGTGTTTCAAGCTCTGGAAGTAGTGGTTCCTCGTGTTGCCTTGAGGGTTATGCATCACCCTCATGCTTACAGGAAGAGTTCTAACAATACCCAAAAAGATAAAAACAATAACTTTAAGCAAAAATTTGATGTTGTTTAATAAATTTGCCAAAATTTTTCGGTGTTATACATGACCAATGGTATCCAAAAATATCCTCTCATGTAATATACTTTGACTTTCATTAAGAATTCGATAAAGTACCACGCAAGACTTATATAAACGAAAATCACATGGTTTAGGGGACATACTATGTGCATGGATTTAGTCATTAGCTCACCGACAGAGAGCAACATGTAGATTTAAATGGTAAAGCCTCTGACTGGTTGAAGGTGACGATTGCGGGGTACCACAGGGGGCGGTCTTTGGCCCTATTCTCTTAAAAATTCACAATAATGATCCGGAGCTGGTTCTCATTCTTAAAATCTCCAAATCTAGGGATGAAACAAAACTAGGTGCAATGCAGTAAATGGACGGGGCTTTGAAAGAATTCAAAGAGATATAAACATAGTAAAGGAGTGGCGTAGTGGTCAGCGTTCCTGACCGTGACGCATTCACGGGCCGCCCAGGGTCGAGCGCATGGGTTCGAATCCTGGTTGTGACAGATGGTCCACAGTCAAGCCAACTGTTCATTCAGTCATCAAGAGTTGGTCGATTAAATGGGTACCTGGCTTTATTAGGGCCTCAGTTGCCCATGCCGTCTCAGCTAACATTAAAGAAAAAATGAAAGATGAAATTTAACATACACAAATGTACTTGTGCACTTTTGAGATAAAAATACAAAACATGAGTGTCAGATAATTGGAAATCTGCTATCTAGGGAAGAGAAGGCACTTGGAGCTGTTGAAAGTGACAGTCTGAAGCATGCTAATCATTGCGTAACAACAAGTGAAAAAGAAAATCGAAAGCTAGATTTCATAACAAGGAACATTGACTACAAAACACTAGAAACAGTCCTGACACTTTTCTTATGACCTGTAAAATCTGGAACGAGTACAAAGAAAGGCAACAAAACCAATTTCATCGCTGCGAAACCTAGTATATGAAAAAAGGCTAAGATTTGGTTTCCTTCACCTATGGAAGCATAGAATTCGACAACGTAAATAAAAAAGAACTAACTGAAATACAAGAGTGTACAGTTACTGAGAAAAATGGAATAAAACAAAGCTAAAAACTGTAATACTGACGCGGAAAAAATTATTTGTAAATATTATGGTATTTTTTGTATTTCCATCAAAAATCAACATTAATACTAAAGGTTTTACTCTCTCTCTCTCTCTCTCTCATCAATCAATCAGACGCATCTATGAGTAAGGGATACCTGAAGCAAGTGAAGATACGCGTATCCTTCGGCGAGTTGCGTTGCTTTAGTGAACCACTGCTCACTGACGGAGATTTTCTTTTTCCCGTCTATCTGTTCCTCTGTCCTTTCAATATCTCTTTCTTTATACATATGTAATTACCTATAAACCAGTTTGGAAAAATATTTACCGTTTCGGATATCCATCTGTTTGCTACAGAAATGAAGGTCAGATTCATTCAAAGACATCATCAAAAACCATCGGCAAAACAATTTCAACCTAACCCAACTTAACAAATCTAACTTAGCCTAATAAACCAAACCTAAGAAACCTAATAAATCTAACCTAGCCAAACAAAACAAACCTAACAAACCAAAATAACCTAACAAACCAATCCTAACAAACCTAACCTAAAAAAAACTAATAAACCTAACCTAGCCTAACAAACCTAACCTAAATATCTTAATAAACCTAACCTAGCCTTACAAAACAAACCTAACAAACCAAACCTAACCTAACAAACCAATCCTAACAAACCTAACCCAGCCTAACAGACCTAACCTAAAAACCTAATAAACCTAACCTAACCTAACAAACCTAACCTAAATAATCTAATAAACCTAACTTAGCCTAGCAAAACAAACCTAACAAACCAAACCTGACAAACAAAACCTAACAAACCTAATATAGTCTAACAAACCTAACCTAACAAACCAAACCTTACCTAACAAACCTAACCTAGCCTAACAAACCTAACCTAAAAAAACTAATAAATCTAACCTAGCCTAACAAAAAAACCTAACAAACCAAAAATAACAAACCTAACCTAAAAAGAACCTAGTGAACCTAACCTAGCCTAACAAAACAAACCTAACAAATCAAACCTAATCTAATAAACCAAACCTAACCTGACAAACTAACCTAACAAACCTAACATATTCTAAAAACCCTATCCTAACAAACCTAATAAACCTAACCTAGCCTAATAAAGAAACCTAACAAACCAAACTTAACCTAACAATATCCGCTGGACGTCCGAAACGGTAATAATACCATAATCTGTTCTCTCATTTCCGTTTCAGTCAATCACGTCACAGTGTGTCGACCCTTACAGCTGTTTGCCTCTTTGTCTATCCACTCAACACTGCCCACCTGTTGTATTTTCCCCGACATCTGTACAGCATATACTACTAGTCCTTGGCAACGCACACTTTCCCCCCAAATAGATCTATAGTGTCTCTGTTCCCTCCTTACAATCGGACAGCCTAGGAGTCTTCTATTATCGTATCAGCCTTACTGATAGTCATTCTGCAAGTTCTTCATCGCAAATATATTCTAATTACCGTAACACTAGTTCCTTCTCTTTATCAACCATTTAATTTCTCAGTTCTTTATCTGTATTTAGTGGGTCATTTCTCGTTTTTCATCTCTTCACTTCTCGTTAAATCTACAAAATTCACCTCCACTGCCTAAACGTACTTTGCTGCTTAAGAATTATATGTTAGTACATTTTCCTATCATCATCCTCTCTCTCTGAGAGTTTTAACAATTTCGCTGCCTTTCAAAACACTACCAATACCTCAAGGAAGGACTACAATACAGCTCAATAGAGAAGAAAAACAAGTGGAAACACATAGAGAAACACTGCATTAAATCACATAATCCTAGCGTAAGCCTTAAATCATTCTGTTTCTTTAATACTCTCTTCTATGTAAACACATTTCATAATCCATTCCTACCCACTTCAATAAAACCCTTCCCAATATATATTGGCTGGGCATGCTCTATCTTCCATCATAAAGTGAATATCTGGTTATAAACTATCATCTTAAAGTCTCCATCGTTTGCACTTCCGTCCCAAACAATCAGTTCCCTAATGATCTTTCGGTCACATATTACTAAACGATTTACTTAAAAACTCCTACATTAATTCAAATGATTTACTCTCTACATTAACTCTTTACATCATTACTTTTGTATGTTCTGGTTAACCATCTACCTAGTCTTATGGTACATCAACTCCGTTTTATTCTACCTTGCATATACTGAAGTGGTTCACGGCCGATGTAGCATTTATCAGAAACTCCATCATGGATACCCACTTCCCAGTAATTATATATATATATATATATATATATATATATATATATATATATATATATAAATATATATATATAATCTGTACTCCCCCCAGCTATAATTATAAGTATAATCCATACTTCTCTTCAATTATCTGCATTCCCCCAGTTACCACTACAAAAATACTGCTCACTCTCTCTCTACTGACATGTTTCAGTGCTGTTGAATATATGAAAACATCCAAAGACACGTAACAATTGACCCAGTTAATTTGTAAAGAACAAACTGACCAAAGCTGTTTATCATTACGGTCGCCCTAATTTTACCAAGCCAGTTACGACAAATTATTTATAAAAATATATTTAACATCATTTACAATACGAGAAACGCCTGCTAATTAACATATTCAAACGGCATTAAATATTGTCGCATGAAGCATATGAAAGGGCTCAGAAGGTCTCATCTGCCAGTAAACAATGGAAGAATTGCACTTACTTCTGTTTAATCACCACTCCGCTCATTTCTGTAACAAAAACACCACTCTGGGTCTATAACGATCTCCATGCACTGTGAAAATTGTTTTCTCTTTCCTTTTCATCTTTATAAAATCATCAAGATAAGTTCACTGGCTTAGAAAATCCAATAATCTCTAAACGAATATTACCGGTATCTTTAAACGTCCGTGTTTTCGGTTAATTCTTAACTCGGCTTCATTTTCAGCACTATAGAACGTCAAAAACACTTAGCGAAGCACTTAACACCAACCACTTGACAGAAAAGACTTTTGATTGTCTGTATGGGAGGGAGGCAAGACGGTGAGGGAGGTGGCATGCGGCAGCCTATACCCTCGTGTGGCAATGCCCGGCCACACACTAGTGGCACTACTACTCACTACATCCAGGCGTGTCAATCCTACCACACACACACACACACACACACACATACACACGCACACCATTGCCAAACACCTTATTTGAATTGTACCAAATCACACGATTGAACAGTATTAAATAAGTACGGAATTCATTACATCTAATAAAGAAAATTACCCTCTTATTTATTGCTAACTTTTAGAAAGTAATTACGGAAACACAAACAAGCACTTTTAAACATAATCATGACACATTGACACAAACAACGCAAATGTTACTTTGGATAATTGATTAACACCTTGCTAACTACTGTCCACTTGTTAACTACACACAACATAGTTACAGTTATGCCGACGTAGGCGATTCTATACTAATTTTTCTACAACAGCGTCCTACAGACATCAGCTAACTCTCCACAGAAATAAGGATGAGAGTGGATAATATATATATTATTCAGCGGATGCAGCATGTTAAACATATACTGTAGACAGAGAGAGTATATATTACATGTATTATATACACTAAGGTGTGTTTATATTACGTATATTACTTAGAAGTGGAAATACAAGGGACTGCAGATTATACTTGACATTGTTGGTATTCATTACTGGAACGCGAGAGAGCCTTCCAGATGGTACGTACGTGGTGTCAGTCGTCGAAATTTATGTTGAGACTCAAGAGAGAATGACGCTGGGCAAGATATCTATCTTGTATCATTCTATGATACCCTTCTGCTGTGTAATCAAGACTCCAGGCGTGTCTTAAGATAACGAATCACCTGCTAGAAAAAGGAATAAATGTCTTTATTTTCTTTTTTGTATTTTATTTCATATTCCTTACTTAGATTTATCTTAAGTTTATGATTGTGACATTAGAAAGACCTCGAAAACTTTTTGGTTAGTGAATGTTGTGGCTGCACGTTAATGATCCTTAATGACCCTGGCAACTGAGAGGCACTTCACGTCTACATAACCAAACCACCATTCTCCACTTGCAAGAGGAAGATGTCGCTTGAAACACAACCGGGCTCTGAACTTCGCTGGGATGATCTGATCGCTACATGGTGTAAGCGAGGCTGAAGGCTTATAGATAGGCTTTGGGAAGGGAGCAAATGATCATGTGGAAGGTGAAGAAGATGCTGAAAGTGAGTGAACTTGGGAAAGAGGCTTGTGAGTAGAGAGACACCGGCACCAGTGATTAATCAACAGGAAATTCTTTGCTGCTGTTATACATTAGCTAACCATTTTCAAGTATTGGACTGATTTTTGTAGTGCCAGTCATCTTTACTCCTAACCTTTTCACCAAAAAAAGAAAAAAGCACAAGTAAGTCGGTACTGACACAATGTGAAAGTAACTGCAAAGCCAGGTGTATCGAAAAGCGAATATGAGCCCCGGAAATATGACTCAAATATTCGTGTTTGAACCACACCAGGTCCGTTTTTGTGGCCAAAAAACAACACATATGTTCACTACCTCTGTATGTGAGAGACTGTTAATTTCATGGAAACCTCTAAGTAAGAGACTGCAATGTTTAACATTATATAACTTAACTATCTGCCTTAAGACAACTAAACTTGCGATTAGATATTTTTTTCAACTTTTACATTCATGTCACCCGTCACTACGTACATTCGTTTCACCGCTCGACCCAAACTTGATTCGCTTTTTACAATGTTAACTAAGTTATTCCAAAACGCTGAGTTCCTTCTCATGCTTATATGTAGGTGATTATGATAACATAATCTAAGTCTTCCCCATAAGTATATTCTTTCAAGTTAAGTATTTACAAGGTGTGCTTTTTTCGTTCTAGATATTGAATCGTAAAATATCTCAAAATGTTTTATTCCGCGTTCTCTCTCCGACAAGCAGACCGTGGACGCGCTCCTGACCCTTGCCATTTCAACAACACTGGTCATCGAGTCTTGCAAGCAACGTGGTTTTGGAGGACACACATTGCTTTGAAATACTCAAGTGATCTTAGATCCCCCAGTCCGGTCCTGTCACGTTCCATCTGTGCCGTAGGGAGAGCTGGGGGCGTTCAGGAATTCTTATATCAAACGCTGTGTGATCTATGGTCATTAGGTAGGAGAGTGTTTTTTACACGGACCAAGCATTGAGCTATACTTAGGTATGCATGCATTTGCCCCCTTCTCTCGCCTCAAGAACCCATTTTGCTCGCTTCAAAACTCTGGAACATTTTTATGAACAAATGTTGCCTCTGAAGGATTAGTTTAAAATTTCTAACAAGTACATCATTTTTTTCTTCCTAGGGTAAAGTAGTGAACGTTCGACTGCAATCAGGAGTCCAGCCGCATTGCGTCAAAAAACGAGGTTTTAGACAAAAGAAAAAATATTCGGAGGAAAAATATATTTGAACTGCAAGACAAACATGGGTTTGAGTTGTAAAGGCCATGTGGTCCAGTGTTGCAGGCCGTTTAGTTGGGCCAGTGTTTATCGTGACTCTTTAACTGACGACTGGCAGAACACCATTGCAATACGCCTACCACTCGCGTAAACGCATCGGTTCGATCCTCTAACGAAAATACGTAAATGAAAAAACTCAAAAACCATACCACAGGCCGGGTAAACACTCATAAACAACGCCCTGTGAATCACAGAGAAGTTACCCACACACACACACACATTGACACATGATTCCACCTCATGATTCCTCCGTAGATTCAGCACAAACACGAACTATTTTGCCCCACTACTACAAAAGAGACCAGAGATCGTGTATAACGTGGCTCAAGAGATCATATACAGAATCTCTGCCCGTCATCTGAAGGCACAGCCACAAGCAACTCACTAACTCGGCCACAATCCACTCGACCCACGTCCCCATCTTATCGTTGCAGGAAACACTTGCACACTCATTCACCCGTGGAGAGGAGACCCGTCCCCTGACATCACCCTCCATGGATATACCCTTGGCCATCTACGAGGCGCCCCTCAGTCAACACACACACACACGAAAACACTCAACAACATTAACTAGAAAAATATCATTCTTACTCGCTGTGCGGAAAAACACACACACACACACACACACCACCACCACCACCACCTACGCCTCACAGAAACCAACAACTCACAGTGCAGGCAAATAATATACTGCTCAATATAAACACCCTCCGCACCTGGCAGCCATGCAAGCAAACACACACCTCACACAACCACAGGCCACAACACCTCGCTTCACGTCCTCCAACACAAGGATTTCTCCTTTCCGTCGACGATGAAGACGCTGCACACACAGGACACTCGCCGTTCTCCCACTCTAAGCTGCCTGTCCGCATATTCTCTGCTCTCTCTCACACACACACACACACACTAAACCAGGTACCCATTCAGAAACCAGCCCCGAGATGAGGAAGAACACCTGGGTTGGCTGTGAGCCGACTGCCATGCGCTTAGGATTCGAACGCGAGCGAACCCGCGTCGGAGTTCGATGGGCTTTGAAAAAAAAATCACACGGAAAGATTCGATCGTAACTGACGTTGTTTCGAGTCAATGGAAATTCACAGTTATTGTTCGAGAGTGCTCTAGAAGAAGAGGAATTGAGATGGTCCTCTGAGCGTACATTTTTTTCATACTGATCAACTTGGTGCGGGCAAAACATGCCCCAGTCAACTGCCATATTGGATGGAAGGAAGAAAACGAGATGAAAAAAAAAAAAGACTGCAAAAGTTAACTGGGGCTACAGACAAATCCCCAGGTTTTGGGAAGCAGACCTTGAGAATGACGAAGACATCACCCTGGGCCGCAAGAGTGTCTGCCTTCGGGCTTGGACCCCCTGGAGTTATTGCAAGCATTCCTAACCCTAGAAGTAAGAGCCAGCTCTCTAAGTACATGCGTGGCCCCAACGACTCCTATAGCCAGAGTAGTGACACGCGAGCGGGGCATAAGGAAGAGGTTTCATCAGTGCGCGTGAGAGACACATTATCCAAAATCCATTTCATCGTTTTTATATTTATTTGCCATAAACATTGCCTCTTCAGTTATCCACATACTGTATATTCACACATCCATGGATGCCCTGGCAACCTCCCCTCCTCTTGGGTTGAGAGGTTTCCGTCGACCGTCAGCAAGCCAAGGAGGTTTCCAGAGCCGATAAATATTTCACGTTTTCATAAACCTGTCGCTGCGGGTGATGCATTACGCAATGGTTTTACGAAAACTGTTCCTTTCAGATGAGTTATTACGTCAAAAAGTGTGACCCGAAAGAAGTAATAGTGATTATTATTTTTTTCCTCCTGGGGTTATTCAAATCTATGGCACAATATATGAAGCCAGTTGAAGTTGTGAGAAGTGCTTTTCATTGAGGAGAAAGAGAAGCAATGACAGGTGTCATATGACACAGGTGCCACACTTCTACACCCAGCAGACATAGATTTCACACTTCTATACCCAGCAGGAATCAGGATGCGCCTCCACCCAGTAAGGACGGGTGACAGTCTCCCACACCCGTAGAGGAAAGCTATTGCATTTGCTACTCGTCTAAACTGTACTACAGCAGGTGTCACTCGTCTACATCCAGGGATGACATCTGTCATAAGGGTCTACATACAAGTGGAGCTGGTGTCAGGTAAAGAGACAGGTGTTACACGTCTGCATCCTATAATGGCAGGTGTTACACATCTGCATGCTATAAGGACAGGTGTTTCACGTCATCCCTCTTTAAACACAGATGTCAACGGCATTCACCCACCAACTACAGGTGTCAAACGCAAACGTGACTCTTTCAAAAAGGGGTCTCTCTCTCTCTCTCTCTCTCTCTCTCTCTCTCTCTCTCTCTCTCTCTCTCAAATACACACACACACACACACACACACACACACACACACACACACACACACACACTCACACACACTAACTCATTCTGTTCTACACATAATTATGAACGAACTTCAGAGTGCGTCACAGGGCGTTATATGCACCCTTGTACACCAGTACTCTCAAGATAGTCTTCCCAACGCCAGTACACACCAGACAGCCTTCTCTACTCCAGTACTCTCCAGGCAGTCTTCCCAGCACCAGTACTCTTCAGGCATCACCAAACAATGCCGTTACTGTCTAATTGCTTCTCAAACTATAACCAAATTTTCGACCACTCCCACTTCCGTATAGTTTTTTCTATAATGACTGTCTGCAATAATTTGTTTAATCAATCAAGTCTTGTCTACATACATTTCATAAACTAACTGTTGCAGCACATTTGTAATCAAATGTCAGTGAAAGCCAACAGAAAACCTAGTCTCACCACAACAGTGAGGCTATCTTAGATATTTTCATGCATGCTTTCAGAAACATTGCTCGTAGTTGCCATCTTCAGCTGTCATCATCAGTGCATCATCATCACCATCATTATCTGCCTACATCGCGTGTTCTTCACAACTACCAACCTCAACACTGTTTCAACACCTTCATCCTCTACCAGCATCAATTCTTCATCTCTTTTCACCATTGGTTTAAACATCAACTGCTTCCCCGAGCTACGCAGTTCATTAATTAGTGCTATCATAACTACCGTTAACACTCACACTCCTCCATAGGCCTTAACCCTCCACACCTACCATCTTCGTTATTCCTACTGGTCTTCGTCACACACTGCATCAGCAGCGACTCCCACAACCACAGGAATCATCAACTATGTACTGCATTACTCTTGCCAATTCTGCATCTACTACTATTAGTCCCAATATAGCCCTCGTTACTGATTTCGTTCCCACAGCTACTACTATTCTTATCCTAACTACTCACAAGGCCATGAGTGTTACCACTACCACATCCTTTACCATAAATACCTTTGAAACCACTGATACTGTCCCCACTACAACGACTGCAACTGCTACCGCTCCCAGGCCCACTACCATTACTACCACTACAGTCCCAGTTGCAACTATTGCTACTCACTACCACTATTTACTATTAATGCTAATTACTACCACTCTTACTAACATAACTACTACTGGCGTTGCCTATACTGTATCTCTACGACAACTACAACTGTTGCCACTAATACTGTTGCAAGCACTAACGCCGCTTTCGTTATAAATACCCGGGTCCTTCCACAAAACTATATCTCCCACTGTTCTTATTACCACCACACCTACACCACAACTTCTTCCTCTATCGTAGCTAATTTTTTCAACGTTACCGTAAAACCAGCTGTCTCTCCCAACCACACCTATTGCCTCTAGTACCACTCTATTTCCCTAGAATATTTGCAGCCTCTGCTTCCACCACTATACCCCTAGCGCGACTACTGCCTGTGCTACGACTAACATCCCCTACCACAACTACTGCCTCTACTACTACCACTACCATCCTCGTAACCACAGCTACTGCATCTCCTACCATTAACATCTTCGCTATGACAACTACTACTTCAGCTGTCATTACCATTCCCCTAACACAACTACTGCCTCTGCTACCATACCCATCTTCCCCTACCGCAACTACGGTTTTACTAACATCACTGTTCCCAAAGCCACATCCACTATGGTCACTGCAATTTTCTAAGAAATTGGAACAGCAACGGATCACTGGGCCCTAACGAGATTGATTGAGATAGGGGAAGAGATCAGAAATCCAGAGGCTCGTCAGAAAAGAGTAGACAGTTCTTGTTTATGTCATCATTCCACCAATTTAGTTTCGTTTTGAGAAACAACAAAGTCTACTACGCATTGACACATATGTTTTCTCCACTACTTTGAAAGTTTTCCTGAAACTATCCTAAGCTGCTTCCTTATCGTTTTCATGAAAGATATCATCCCAGATTGGCCTGTGAAAAGTAATGCAAAGATCATTAGAATTGCATGTCTAAAATTTCAACTATTTTCGTAATAACTATAGCATCTACTACCACAACTACCACTCCTGGTACTACGGTAACACGAGTACCCATCCAATAGGCACTCTACAAGTACTACTCCTACTACCGCTACCGCAGCAATTGCCAGTACTTCTTGTGTTAGGACAACCGAACTTACTGCCATTGCTACCACTCCTGTTAACACTACCACAACAGCTGTTATTTCTACTTATACTGCTATTACTGCTTTCACCACAATACTGCTGCCACCATTCCTGATATGTTGCCCTCACAAGCATAACTACCGCTGCTGCTTCCATATCTACAATTACTGCTTCCTCTACATTACTACAACCACCACTCCTGATGTATTACCCTCACCAGTATCCACTGTCACTACTGTTCTCACTACTACAACAATCCTAGCTCCCCATTATATCCATCAACCTTTACACTACTTGTATTAGTGATATTTTGATAGCCATATACGATGTCTATGAATATTCAGCAAGGATCATTTCTGCCATAAATCTCAGGTTATAACACGGTCCCGACCACTATCATTTCACCATCTCGCCACCATGATTACCATAGGTATCCTCATCCATCACCATCAAAGTGCGTGGGGATTACTGCAATTTCCACTAGCATCTCAGTAATTACCTTATCTTGCCTACCAGCAACTAGTACAAACACGCATGCACTCATATGCACATGCACTTTCACACACACACAAACACACACACACACACACACACACACACACACACACACACACACACAACCACCTTTCTCAGCACAGTCACCAACTACCGCCACATTCTCGCTACCTTGATCATCTCTCTCTCTCTCTCTCTCTCTCTCTCTCTCTTTTTAGTTATGTCTTTAAACCAAATTATTCACCGGTCTATTTGTACACTTATCTATTCCTGTTTGCACTTGATGAGGCGGATTGTCTCCGCGAAACATGTTGTCCATTTTTTGATGGTAATAAAATTACTTATACTCCTACTGAACTACGATTTCATCACCGTAGATATCATCACCCTGAATTCCGTGATGATGATGATAGGAAGATAGTAATAGTAATAATGATAATAGTAATAATAATAACAATAGTAATAATAATA
>JAYMFT010047411.1:0-48260 GCA_038088735.1 Panulirus argus
TATATATATATATATATATATATAATTAATTTAATGGCTTACCTGTGTTTACTGTTCTAGTTTCTTATTTTCTGTTGCTCCATATTTTTCTGTTGTCTTCACGAGAGCCTCTTGGTCTTCATATGACAGAAATTCAGTAAAACTGACACAACTCATCCTATAGTCTATCTCGACAAAGAGTTCAGACAAATCTAACCTCATACGATTTTTTACCATCAGTTCACAGGTTTTCTATTTTGGAATATGTTCTTGAGAGGAGTAATGCTTATTGGATTTGCTAATATTTTTAATACAATATATGAGTAGTCGGGAGCTGTAGAGATTAAAGAGAACAATTTCCATTTGTAAGCAAGATTTTTATCCCCTTATACACGAAAGACCTTGCCCGCATATGAAAAGTCCTCTTTTGAATTAAGTAATGATAGCTATTTCAGTGGCAAATTTTCATAATAATACCAGTTTTCTTCTGATGACTTCAGGTATTTGAGCCAACCCCTTTCTGTCGCCTTTCCTGACATCCGCACTCAATGAAGAAACGAAATTGATTCCATCACTGAACTGATACCTAAATTCGGCCATGAAGCCCATGGGTGTTCAAAAATTTTCAACTTGTAGAACAACAACACGCCGTATGAAAGTCACGTTATATTAAAAATACAACTAACACTTCAGCAATCGTACCTCTAAGAAAATGGTCACATGTTCTACATTGATGACGAGTTAGTATGTAATGCGATAACTTTTCACAGATAACCAAAAGCATTTCAGTTCTTCAGTCTTTGAAAAATGGCCAGCTTCCTGTAAAATGCCACAGCAGTGGCATACTCTAGTTCCAGATACTTACTGATGTAAAGAGGTTCACGAAATGACATTCATTTCGTGAACCTCTTCAGCACAGGAATAGAAATCGTCGAATATATTAATGACGAGTTTTTCCACAATATGATACAAAGTTCCGCTTGATTATCTCGCATTATAATGCAAATTGTGGCAGAGCATAGAACTAGGTCTCAGAAGTTAAGAACTTTTCAAATTCAGAAGTGAAGAATATTTCAAAGTTTTGTGATTACAGAATATTGCTTTCCGAAATTAATTGACGAATTATCAGCTACACAGGTTATTAGATTATTTACATAATGTCCAGTACTTTCAATAGTGTCCAATACTTTTTTTTTTAGAATTGTCTGAAATAGCCTGATGCTCTTATATATCGTTTCAAAGCCTTTTTTTTTCTGATGCACATTTTTAAGATGAAAGTACTATACAGCAACAGGATCTATGTTTATCCATCATCTGAAAAATCTGTGCTTATATACAATGGTTTCAAACCATAATTATTATTTACACCTTCTAAGTCCTGTATCGCTGTCGCAACTTAAGGAAACATTTTCTAAATTGGCCTCCCACACTGAACAGATATGCCGATCTTGGAGTCGGTGTGTTTATGTTGAAGCTACGTCAAACAATCCAGACTTAGGTGACTTTGGTAATAGTTTATGGCATGGTTAAGTTGAATTACTCTTGCATTAACCGCAACAGTATGTATGTCGGTTTTCTTATGAAAGTTTCTGGGCAGCGGTGTTTGTAGAGCTTTCCTTAACACAGGTTTGACTTGAACTATCTTTACAGCACTGATACCCCTACGTTCAGCAATAAATGTATTGAAGATACGTCCTAAACTGACCAGCATTCAATCACTTTTACTGAACTTGCGATAAAAATATGGTGTTTCCTTCCTAAGTCTGTCTTTCTTATCAGTGTTTTTAGTAATTCAGGGAGAAAAATTATTTTGGTAAATAAAGAACATTTTCCTTACACCAAGGTGTTCCACACTGCCCAAACCAGCCACGTGGCATATACTGGCGACGCCAAAACGTTCAAGTAGAACAGAGATTACATACATACATACAAGAAAAGTTGACTGCCTAACTCCCACAAACATAACGAGCCATCAAGTGACAGATGGCAACTCTGGATATTAATTTGGGTCAATATAGTTAAGACGCGCGTCAACAGATGGCGACGCTAGGGAGAGCGTCATCGTTAACACTTTCTGACTGCGGTTGAGATGCCATGTATAAATGATAAGTTGAACAATACAATATCTACAGATAATTATGATTTTTTTGTACTCTCAAGTCTTTATTTCTTCAGATTTATCCCCTACTTAAGTAATACTGTAGTAATATTTTCAGTATTTAATATAAAAAGTTAACTCTCGAAGGAAAATAAAACTGTTGAAATAGTAGCAATGCTTCTTATAGCTGACTGTCCTTATTGCGCCACTTAGGTACAGTTTTCACCCATATACATATATAATAGAAGTTGAAGTTTAGATACATAAAAGAAATAAGAAATGTTAATAAAAGAAAATCAAAGGTGATTAATCAAGGTATTTCGCTCGTAAGATGCTAGACAAAAAAAAGAATGAATACATGAAAAGCTGACGATAACATAACAATAACAGACTCCGACCGGAGTCCAAAAATAAAGCTCCATTTTCGGAAACCGGATAAATGGCAAACCTTGTGACGACCTGTATCTGCTTACCAGGTGTGTAATCACTCCGCCATATAATGGCTATGGTCTTGCCTGGTTTATTTACCAAACTTTATGACTAAGGCTCTTTAGGAATTGTTCGGTGCTACTATAGTTTGCGGTCTACCGCGGTATGAATTCTACCGTGACCTCACCCCACTTCTCGTGCCGCCCACCTGCGGTCTACCATAAGTGAACTGTAGTGTTAGGTTAGGTTAGTGTTTATCTTCCTGCTATTTAAATATATAAATATTTTGTAAATAAGGTAGATTGTATGCTATAGTATTAGATAACCCTGGTAGACCGCATACTATAGTAGTAAATGAGGTAGACCGCATGCTATAGTGTTTGATACCGTGATAGACCGCATACCATAGTAGCACCAATTGTTCCTCACATGAATTCTATTTTGATATGACCATTCGTGACTCGTCTGATGTATGCATTATTCACTGAGTCTGTTGTATAGACGCTGTTGAATTCAACAACCATCGATTTCTGTATGGCCATGATGCAAATCATAATTGCATATCACAAATAAATTGGTTTGAATATTGTTGTGTGCATATTGTATTTTAAGATTATCGACTGCTGGATCATCTTAATTTCCACAGACAACAGAGTCGATCTGATACATGGCTGATAAAGTTCATCAAGGATGGGACACAGGGAGAGGCGGCTTAGATAGACTTATTTACTTAACCTAAGGGACTAAGCAGTGGCGTCGAAAGCCAGCACGGCCCTCACCCAAACAACCCCACTGGACCCTCTCTTGCCCTTTGAAAGGTGTTGTTTGTCAGCGATATTCTTAAGTGTCCTTTTTCCCTTTCGTTTAATATTGTTAACAATTTACCACAACAAATGACGGCAATGAACTCATAAACAAAGCAAAATGCATGTATTACATCAAACAATTACCCAGTGAGATCGAGGGTTTTCGTGTAACATTCAGTGTGAAATTAAGTGGATTTTGGGATAATGATACTAAAAGAGCTCCAACCCGGGCCCTGGGGCAGCGACCTTCTCCTAATCCCCTACCTCTTATTTCCTGGGTCTAGGAATTCAATATTCTCCCCAACCAGTAGCCAGATTCCTACCTGCAGAAAACATGGTTAAGGAAATACATAGAAAGCTGTTTGTCTTCCATAATTCCAGATCTAGAATATGTTTCTCAAGTTTGGTAATCAAACCTAAAGAAACTCAGAGATAATAGAGAAGGTCCAAAAGAGGGCAACAAAGATGGTACCCAAGTCAATAGACTTGGAGTTACAAGGAAAGGTTAGAGGTATTATTTGCACACCTTAGAAAGAGGTTGTCATGTGCACTGAAATGAAACCACAGCCCATTCTCCATAACTAGACCCCACATGACAGACATAATAATGGCATTCAGTTGCCCATGCTATCTCAGCTACTTAAATAAAAAGTGGGATATCTTAAATCTTAAGACAATGAAGATCATCTCACCCAGTCATCAGCTGCCGGTGGGAGCAGTTTAATCATTAATCATTTAAAAAGCAATAGAAGACCAATTCCTTTAGAATTAAAGTAAAAATAATGCTAAAACGTGAACCATAAATTTGTTGTTCAGATAGCACAATTCATAAATCTACCAAAAAACAAATTTTATAAAATCTGGAAAGAAAATCACTTCCTTTGATGATATAATTCTCCATCAATCCAATTAAATTAATTCACCCAACTTTGCATCATATGAACAAGTAATTAAAACCAAATCTTACTTTGAATTTTTTTATTAAAAAATATACATTTCTATATTACTAAAACTATAATATTAGCAAAGTAGTAAAGATTTTACATACTAAACCATGTCCACCATTGATCACCTACTTTAACCTTTCTCATTCCAGTGACAAATACAGCCTTCCATTCAATCTTGTAAGGAATGCAGGAGGTAGAGGCTTTGCTAAGTAGGAAAAAACTATTTCACCTTTTCCTATTGAAAATTCATAAATCACTTAGCGTGGGATAATACCACCATCACACGTATTTATGCTTATGATCAACAAAGAAAGGATACAAATATATAAATTATTGCTGTAAACCACTCTTAAGTGCTGGGAATGTGCATCTGCACACCAAACAACAGCAATTACGTGAAATTTACATGCATCACATACAAAATAGCCTTTATCAGAAACTTTAAAATTTGCTTTCTACAGTGATCATTTATTTGAAATGGCAACTGAATCAACTGAAACAGAACTGAGAGTAACACTACACATATACATAAATGCTTGGCTGGCAAACTGTCATATACATGATCACCAAAAATAAATAAACTAAACTGAATTCAAATGACCATGAATTCTGTAACTGGAAACATCCATCTTGTGAAAACTTGAAACACCTCTGCATTCCATAAGATGTGACCTCAAGAAACTGGAATGGAAAAAATCATATTTTATAAGAGAAAAAAGTGCTATCAAGAAATTCTATTTGCTGATTACAGTAAATTTTTTTTTTCATACATATTCACTATTTCCCGCATTAGCGAGGTAGCATTAAGAACAGAGGACTGAGCCTTAGAGAAAAAAAATCCTCACTAGGCCCTCTTCTCTGTTCCTTCTTTTGGAAAAGTGAAAACAGGAGGGGAGGATTTCTAGCCCCCCGCTGAATACTGTACATATCATACAATAGTGGATGTGAGTTTGTGGTATCAAGCTATTGCAGTGTTTGTTCACTGCACTGCCATCAAACACCAATCCAATACCCATGTGGTAGTACTTAGCAAATGGGTGGCTGCTTACTACCTCTAACTTACATATACAAGTATTTTTCAATATCATCAAATCTCCAATTTTGCTCAAGTAACAGAAAATCTCTTGATTCTCAAATCAGTTCATAAAAACACTTACCAGAAAATGAAAACATCACTTAATTACCATCATTCTTGGAGCAATGTTCATTGCCATTAATTCTTGGAAAAGCAATTTGCAGGCATATGGAAGTCGCACCTGTGAAATCTGCACAGATACATTGTTAATACAGAAAGAGTTCCTTAAATTTCTTGACTATTTTCATTAGATTAAAATATTTCCCATACACTTATCCTGCAATGATGAATGTGTTTGAGGTCTCTAGAAATTTCAAAGTAAATCAACTAAAGTCAATGATTATGTTCTAATATTCAGGAATGCTTAACAGACATACTGTTTTCATGACTAAAATATTTATGAAATACACATACCTGAGTCTTGTTCCGGCAACCTTTACACTCAAATGTATTGTTGCGCAGGTTAGCAATGCACATAAGACCGCACAAGTTGCAAACATGGACAGAGTATGGGTCACTGACTTCAAAAAGACGCTCGCGCAAGAACTGTGCAGCACCATGAGCAATCTGGCAATCTCGTTCCATCTCACCAAAACGTAAACCACCTTCCCTGCAAAAACAAATGCATCTTTATCTTCTGCATTTCTTTACCCAAAAAATCTAATTTTTTGGTCTACAGTTATAATTCCTATTCACATATTAAATGGACGTATAAGATGCTTTTCTAAATATTAAAGCAAGGCACCCTACTGAAGTTCTTAACATGTCATGCTAAAACATCTCTAGACACAACCAGAGACAGATTTTTTGTCAAAATCTTCTATAAAGTATTAACATCTCAACAGTATAACATCTCAACAATCTTCCCTTTGCTTCATCAAATTTTTTCTCTTAGTCTAATATATCTTCCTGTGATTCAGTGAAGCACAAAGTTTATATGAATAATACATACAAGTACTCCACCATTCTGGCTTTTCAACTAATTACGATCATTTTTTTAACCAGCAAAAACTCCTAAAAGATTCCCTTGCACAGAAAGTTCACCCAGATTCTCAATAATAATTTACCTAAGCAATCAAGCTGGTCATCTCACTGGGGACAACTAATATATTAAAGAAAAAAAAAAAAAATTCTCCTAAATAACAACCTACCTAACTAATAAACAGCAACTTTCAAATTTCTTACAACATATGTATCACACCAAACATTCCCACTTTTTGCAACCCTTGTGATATGCCTATATACTTGAGCTTCAAACCATGTATTCAGCTTCAAAGCCTTCCTACTGTATATCATATCCACAATTGTAGCTGAAACACTGTTTGCTCAAACCTTACTGAATCTTTATTTTTCTTATTTCCTACTCATTTACTGTTTCCTACCTATGCAAGACAGCATTAAGAACACAAGACTGTCTTTGAGGAAAAAGCCTCTTGATGCAGTAATGTAATTAGGGAAGAATTATAACCCTAAAAGCAAATCCTCTTAATGCAGCTATGCAATAAAAAATCATTACTTTATAACCCTGCCTTACCCCAAAAATCAATCTATTCCAGATACTCAACCCTCTATGTGCACAATAAAATTGCTGACTCAAATAATCATTTTTTATTGTCAAAGCATAATAAAATATATGCATGACACTCCTTTGTTCATTATATAATAAAAGTTATCTCATATCTAAAAAAGCTAAACACTATCTACATCTCAGTCTCTTTAAAACATTTAAGGCAAAGCCCCAAAACTTTACCATAGAGTGGTCACTCTGCAACTCCATGTGTCACATATGTGGAGATATAAGAGCCTTATGCAAGTCATATATGCAATGAAAAGTGAAAAGGCAGAGTATTTGTAAAAATCCAAAATCAAACTGACCTATAAGATATAAAAACTATTCTGCATTCTCTTGCTTCTTTAGTCCTCTAATTCTCACTGCATGCTATAAATTTGTCTTTCATGATGTGAAGGCAACCTCATGCTATCATGCGCATATCTTATTTGGCTGGTGATTTATTAATAAAAGAACAAACCATCTTCCTGGATCCTTTGTACCATGATAAAGTCATCAATATCATGAATCATCCCCTAGGCATCTAAGCTCACATAATTGCCGAGGCACATTCACAAACATTTTGTATCAAAAATTTCAACAATGATACTTAATGCAGTAGGTATACTAAAAATTTCCTAGTTCAATAATATATAACCAACTGCATACACAAACTTTGAAGAGTAGAGCTATGACACTAATATTCTTAACATACCTTGCACGACCTTCCATGGGCTGCCTCACAAGGATCTGTACTGGACCTCTAGCTCGGGAATGGATCTTATCATCTACCATATGCTTTAAACGCTGATAGTATGTAGGAGTTAAGAAAATCTGGGCATTCATTTTTCGTCCAGTGTGACCACAGTACATAATCTGAAAGATGCATCAAACGCATTATTAAATTTCTCAATCATTATGTATTATTCTACTGTGTAATGAATTTTATCCTCTTTAAATCTGCCTGACTGACCAGGGATGTTCATTCAGTGGCCCAAAGGCTGCACAAGCTGTAGCCCATGTAGAACTTCTAAATCTTCAAGAATCAATTTTATTTTTGTTTAAAAAAAAAAAAAAAAAAAAAAAAATCAGCCTTTAACCCTTAAGGTGCACTGTTCAATTCCAGAGGCATGAAATTCCCTTATCATTAAGTGTGGTGTTCAGCTTTTCTCCATAGCAGAGGAAAATATTTCCACAAACACAGTGTTCAACTATACCCTTCAAGAGTTTGAAATAAATGTTACACTGAATATACTGACATCTTTATGCAACAAAAGGAATTTGACATTGGCACTAACACCCACACCACCTATGTTGACAGGAAGAGAGATTGCTCTTTTTTATGTAAACTTTCTAAGTAATGAGTTTTCATGTCCTATGATTTCTTTTTATGTAGCTTAGTACAGTTCTAGACTATCTATGCCATACAATAACACTGTACAATATAACTTTAGTTCTTCTGTCACTGCCAAACATATTTAACGTGTTTGTTGTAGTAAAATAGCCAGAGCATTAGGTAGAAGTAGAAGGTATGAACATTAGTTAGGAACATTAGGTAGTAGTAGTCAGTTGGAACATTAGCTAAAAACCTCTGCAAACACTGCACTTGAGTTGCCCTTTGCCTGTGGCCTGTTAAGGGTGAGGCACTAAAGGCTAAAAACAGCAATGGAGTTTGCTAGTTATCCGTACTCTGTTGCTCTAGCCACCTCCTTGGGGGGGGTTCCAGGTGGGAACAGGTGTCAAGAGATATAGACAGATAAATAGCAACAAGAGTCAATAACCTAAGCATCTCGCCAAAGTTTAAATATATATGACATGTTGAGTTTTAGTGGCACCACGCTATTTAAAACCACTGTGTTAACAAGGACCAACTAGGTCATCCTTTACTTTCATTCTCCCCTGCTCTACTTGGGGATTGAGTCTTCTTGTAATATTGTATTCAGAATTGCTCCATATGGCCTCCTGATGTCTAAATATGATAGGTTATCCTTTCATCAAGATCAGTTACTGGCTATGGTTTCTACAAGAAACACTTACACTTACAAAACTATGAACACAAACATTTAATGTAAAATAATTCATATACTACAAAATTATATTAATAAAATATGCAATTTATTCAATTACCTCATTGCCTCTCAAGTGATAACCATATTCCTGCAACAAGTTGGAAATCTTCTGCACATTCACAGCATCGTTGAAGGGTGTAGCATCACCAATCTCCCCCTTATTGGCACCAAGCTTCCCTTGGAGAGCTTCAATCAAGTGACCAATCGTCATTCGCGATGGAATGGCATGAGGATTAATGATGATGTCTGGAGTAATTCCTTCTGCAGTGAAGGGCATGTCCTGAAACAAGAGTTTTATGAACTACAAACATTCTCTGAAAAATATTTCATCTATTTCATCATTCTACTAGAAGAGATAAAACCATTTCATCCACGTTTAGGTCACATCTAAGTATGACAAGAAGGATTAGATGCTGGTGCAGATCAAATGATATTAAAAAAAAAATGGCTTGAGTATAAGGAAAGGAAGCAACATGTACAGTGAAAGACAAAAGTTTGTTTCCAATTTTGCCCCATGATTATTTACTTCTAGTGAAACAAAACGAAAGGTTTGCCTTGACAAAAATTTGGTGGTAGGTAAGCCTGACTATAATGAGGCTTGCTGTGGCTTTGGATCAAACTGTAAATAATCCTCAAGCTGATGCCATACAGCTATACTAAATTTGGTCATATTAGAAAAATAAAAACTTCAGATAAATTCAAAATTTATAGGTAAATATAAGGAAAAAATAAGACATATCAGGAAATTCAGTGGCATTTGGAAGCACTGCTCAAAGATTACCAACTGTACATAGCAGAATGTATCTGTTGGAGATGAGTGGGATATTACATGAGATAATAAAAAATAAGTGGTAGTAGTAGTAGTAAAAAAAAAAAGGGGGGGGGAGGGAATTTGAGGAAGATTTGCATAGTGGTGTGCAAGGACTATGTGTCTTGATCTTGTAAACGTGAGTAGGTACTGGGCATCAAGAGCAAGTGAGGAGGAAGATAGGTAAACATTCAAACACACGAAATAATTAAATAACTTACCTCTACTCTGTATTGAATACCACAAGTACCCTTTTGTCCATGGCGGGAGGCAAATTTATCACCAATCTGAGGAATGCGGACTGACCTGACACGAATCTTGGTGAAACGATCACCATCCACATTCACCGTCAACATGACCTGTCAAATATTTCAAGAATGTAAAAACATTACACAAAAAAGAGAGAGGTCTCCTAAAGGATGAGGGGGATTCTTTTTAGCAATGGGAAAGAAAAGAATTCTTTATATGAGCTGCTTTGGTAACTGGCATGGACAGATTAAGGAAAAGAAACTAAACTAAAAAACGAAGCAATAGAGTTATGAAAAAGAGAGAATGAAAGAACATAATATAGATGGATAATTAAATTACTGTATATCTGAGAAAGAGGAGTTAAAAAAGACTTACTTGGTCAACAATACCAGTTTCTGAGCCCCTCAAAAATACACTTGCATCTCTCTTGCTGAAGCGTCTTGTTTGACCTTCAAGTTCATCTTCATTTTCTGGCAGAGTGATGGTCTTTCCAATGATCACATCATCACCAGATACACGCATGCCAGGTGAGATAATTCCATCTTCATCCAACTTGTCATATATAGCATGTCGCATACCTTGGCAAGTGTCTCTTGATGGTTTCTCAAACATCTACAGAATAAATAATACAGTTAAATTGAACTTAAAAAAATAATAATGTAAAAATAAACCTCTCCTCACTCATTTTTCCCATATGTCCAAACCATTTAACCACACCCTCTTCAACTCTCTCATCTGTACTCTTCTTATTATCATACCTCTCTCTTACCATATCATTTCCTATTCAATCAACTCTCCTTACACAAAATATTTTCCTCAAACGTTACCTTTCCAACATATTTACTCTCTTACATTCATTCTCATCGACAGCCCATGACTAGTTGAGAATATTGTACTTTCAAACATGCCCATCTACACACTCTAAGATAGAAAACTATGAGTTTAATCCTCTTTTGAATGTTTCTGTAGTCACCCCATGTAAATTTCTTAGATTACCATGAACATCATTGATCACCGTTCCAACTTCCTTCCTGGTTATTCATGTATCTCTGACTTAAGCATTTTTGTTTTTTCTGAAAATTACAACTGTTGCAGTGATTCTGTATCATCCTTATCTGGTTGTTTTCAGGTTCAAAGCATTGTTCTTTATCCCTTCTCCTTCTTGCCAGGCACGTGTGCCTGTCATCCCTTTCTTGACTAACAATGTAATCCCATCCATTCCTGCCACTTTGCCACACTTCACCTTCCACAAGGGTGTCACTATCACCTCTATCACCATACCATTAATCAGGATTCTCTCAATCCACATGCCAACACATCCATCAACAAATCAAGTAACACCCTCAAAAATCCATCAGAATACTCACTCCAACTCTTTTTCACTGTTTTTTTTTTTTTTACCTATTACCACTTCCCTATTTGCTTTCATCAAAGTTGCCCCTATTTGTTCTCCTTATACTACTCATTTCCTTCCAAAATATTTTTATATCTCTCAAAAGTTCATCAATGCTCTCATCTCATCTCACAGTTGCCCTACTTTTTTGCTCTCATACCTTTCTCTTAACTTTCAGCTGCTTTCTCTTGTACTCCTCCCAATCACTCACACTTCCTCCCAACAGATAACATCCATACACCTCCTTCCTTTTGCAATAACAATTAACTTTCTTATTACACTGCTCGCTTCCTTTTCTAGTATGACAACATACCACCTCCCACATGCTATGTACTTCTATCTATCTGTTTATCTATCTATCTATCTATATCTTTGATGCCTGTTCCAACTGAAACTCCCTCAGGGGAGTTTCATTTACCAACCATATCTCCATATCTGTAATCATTCACTAAGCTCATGGCATTCATTAAACACAACACCATTTACTAAGCTTAACATTTTTATTCATACAGATTCGCCATTTCCCTTATGAACAAGGTAGCATCAAGAACAGACGACTGAGCCTTTGAGGGAGAAATCTTCATCTGGCTCCTTTCTCCATTCCTTCTTTTGGAAAGTAATACAGGAAGGGAGGATTTCCAGCCCCTCGCTCCCACCCCTTTTAGTCATCTTTTATGACAAGCCTTCCACAATAGCCATGAGCAAGACTAAAGCCTAAGAAACATCAAGATAAACTACCAGACTCTCACCATATCTAGATGGCTAATGTACAACCATTCTCAAGTTTAAACACATCTATATGCAAACATTCCATAATACCTGGAGTTACAACTGCTGATGAGAACCATGAAAAACATTTACACAACAAAATATAAAATTTGAAAATTACGTACTTCTTCCTGCATGCCAGAGCGTCTTGTCTCTGCATCTTTGTAAGAACGATAGAAACACGATCGGAAGAAACCACGTTCTACTGCAGACAGGTTCATAATGACAGAGTCTTCTTGGTTATAGCCAGTATAACAAGCAATACCAACGATAGAGTTGATGCCTGCAGGAAAATGGAGTGACTTATTCTTTCATCTAATTCATTCAAACTTTATAAAAATTGAAAGTAAAAATGCTACTTATGTCACAATGTAAGTTGAAAATATCTATAAAACAAAATACTTAATAAAAGGATACAATATTTTGTGGAATTTCATTCTGAACCTTAATAAAAAAAAAATCCCCAATACATCCTTTCCTTGTCTTACCTAGATGCGGTTGCATTTGGAACACATAAATGACCCTTCACGAAAAAATCTACTTAGATCTATCTTAAGTCCATACTTTTAAAAACTATATACATAATTAGAGAATTTCCAGCACCTATCTCTCTCCCCTCTTAGTCACAGGTGTGGCTTAATGCCAAATGCATGTTTTTTTTTTTCCCCTTAAATCTCCTTTCATGTTATTTAAAAATACTGATTTGGTAATTGTGATGCTATCAATTCTCTGTTGTTCATAAACATCAAGTCTACCACCTTCCCTTTTAAAGGGCCTTATTTACTGAAATTAAATAAATCTAGCAGACTAGATGCTATTCTGAAGCCAGAACAGCTGAATATGAAATAGAAAAGAAAATGAATAACTTAAACTGACCTTATCTTCCCACCTGTGATCATAAATGCTTCAATTTTCTTGAAATCTTATTAAAATTTAATAAATCTAGCAAACTAAGTGCTATTTTGAAGCCAGAACTGCTGAATACAAAATTGAAAAGAAAATGACCATCCTAAACTGAGGTTTAATCCTTAAAGGACCGAGCCCTGAAAATTTAGGGGTCCTCAGAATCAATATTTACAGAAAAATCTAAAAAATATTTCAGTCTATCAATTACAGTATAAGAACAAACTGAGAATAGTTAAATAGAAAAAAATAAATATGGTAACTATATTTGTTACTTATCCATGTTGATTACAGCATATGGCCTTCATGGAGTATGCTAAGTGAGAAATGCAAAAAAAAAAATATATGGGGCTGTCTCCAAAGTCGACGTCAATGATAAAATTGCAACCAAAGCGTTTTTGATATCTGGAAAGACTGGGTATGGAGACAAATAACAAAAAAAGTTAAGGAGACAAAGACAAAGAAGGAAGGTATGCTAAAAATAAAATGCAGGATGGTTGTGTATAACGATAAACAGTATCCCAAATGAAGAATCTGCAGTTATGTGATAATAATATGTAGAGGATATTTAATCTATAAGCCACCTTCAAACACAATACATAAATAAATATATATGTATCTATGTTTTAAGAATTCATACTGAAACATACCTGCAGGCAACTCTCTGAAACGGAGGTACTCCATAGAACGTGTAGTTACAAGGGGTTTCTGAGGGTAAAACAGTACGTGTGCAAGAGTGTCCATCCGAACATGGAAATTAGTAATATATACACCCATGGCTTGCTTTCCCATAGCACTCTGTGGAAGAGAAATGGGTTTTGCATATCAGATATGTTACTGTAATCATACACATGAGTATACAACCTTTGTAAAACAAGTTTTTACGTACTACCTGTAATAGCAACAAGGCTACTAGCACATGGATGCCAAATCATCAAAAAGAAACTGGTTGGCTCATTTAAAGTAAGAGACTACAAATATCTGCAGACAGGCAAAGATGACATATCCACTAAACAAGCATCTGTTCAACCTAAGATTGAGCAAACAAGTTATGAGCCATCAACATACGTAACTACTATCCTTCTCGGGAGGAGTCACTCCAAACTTAGACTCTTGTAATTCGAATGTCTAGCAAAGAACCCAAACAATACAAAAACGGTAGTTACATATTAAAAGACTCCACAGTTCATATGTGTCAAAGTACAATTCAGCAATAAGTTCTCCACAATCAAAATATATTTTCTGTACACAACCTACCTCTTATAGGATGAGATGCATGAAAAGAAGTTATATGAATGAAAGAGGAAAACATTATACAGAAAATAAGAAAAATAAAGCACCTAAAGAATGGAAAAGATGTCTTCAATGACTGTGACAAGAGATGGTGAAGAACAGAGGTGAAACTGTCATTGAATAAATCTACAAAGTATACATTTGCACAAAAAAGTGGTCAACTCTTCATCAGTAAATGAAAGCAATACTAGATATTTTGCAATATACAATGGTAAAGATTAAAATTCCTGTTAGAATTACAGAGAAATAAGTTTCAGTATAATAGACAACTAAGAATTTAAAAAATCTTGATCTTTATCTGATGTATTATGACCTACTATAAGGGACTGTGTCCAAGACTGGAACTTTTTTCAGACATACTCGCTGTACATTTCTTCACACTTGCCCATGCCAAAACCATTCTTCCACAGTTGTTCTCGTTTTACTTACTTATTTTTGCTTCTACTTATCTTACTGATATGTAAAGTAGTCACATCAGTCTCTTTTACCAAACTAATTGTGCACTCTCTTTTACCCCCTGCAAAATATCATTACACCTATTTTCATCTTCCTCATAATGTATCTCCTTCTTTTGTATTATCTAGGCCCATTTCTATAACACACACTTTAATCCACCCACACTGAAATGAGAGTTTGTCTTGATAGATGAGATTCTATTAGCCAACTTCCAGCTGCACTCCAGTTTTACAAAAACCAAGCTACTCCTAACTAATGTTCTGTGCATGTCACCACCCTCTTAATCATCAATATCCCCTACGACTTACCAGGTATTCAAATGACTTAAAAATCTGTAATTCGATCATTCTCTTTTATTCCAAGTGCTTTCATATAATGGCACTATACTAACATCCTGCCAATCCTCAGGCACCTTACCTTATGCCAAAAATATACTGAAAATCCTGACTATCTAATCAAAAACATTATCATCCCATTTCTTAAGAAATTTAACTGCAATCCCACCTAGAAATGAAGAGACAGCTGGGGCATTCTATGACAGACAGTGTCTAAAGAAACAGCTTCACCAAAGCAAGTACAAAGCAACTTACTTGATAAGTGTTACGAGGAGACTGATTGTGATCAGGGAAGGGGATGATAGAGGCACATACTCCAAGGACCATGGCTGGGTGAATCTCGCAGTGAGTATAAGTGTTACAGTAGGTCTTCTCCTCTTCTAAACCCAAGTCCTCAAGTGACATGGCAATCATGATAGTCTCTTCTTCAGAACAATCAATATACTCCACCACACCGCTGGCTACCAGGTCCTGCCAGCTGTGTTACAAGTAAAATTTAATTCTACTGCAATTAGAAATACTGTGAGCAAATAATTTCATAAACAAACAAAATAAAACTTTATAACCAATACAGTTTCTCACTATGCCCTTTAGAATAGTGGTCCGAGCAATCTCCCCCTAAATACCTATGTTTACAAAAGCAGTCAGTGTCGACCAGTTACATAGTTTTAACTATAGACAGGTAATGCAATCAAGAAATGGATGCCATACATAAATGCATAACCCTTTACACAAGCAAATGAGTACAAAAACAACACTACAAATTCTTTTTCAGTAATAAATTCATATGTAGTATCAAGTTAAAGAACACAAAAAGAGAAAGAAATCTAAAATGAACTTTTAAATGTATTTAACTTTAATATGTATCACCACAAAGTCATTGTCACTAACAATATTTGTACTTGCAGCATATTCTGACATGGGCTCAGCAAATAGCCTCACTTCTATTTTCTTCATAGTCAAGGAGCAAAAGCAATGATTATACTGAATATTAACTGACATTCTACATATATACTGAATAGGTGTTACCAGCCTCCTAGTGCTTGTGGTTACACAGCAAGTGAAAAGTCACCTGAGGCTGCAACATCAGAATACATTCATACTGAAGAAATTCTCATTCTGAAGGAATTCGCTGCAACATCAGAATACATTCATATTGAAGAAATTCTCATTCTGAAGGAATTCATTCTTTTACTTGCTACTTGCAGTGCACCCTTAAAGCTTCAGTATCCCTTGGAGAAGTGGTCTTTGGAGATGTATGATAAATATCACATCATTTGTATCCGCCTGAGCTTCATTTCTAGGGAGACATGGACTGTCACTCTAGAATTCCAATCTACCCCTAACCACATAAATTTCTGACTAAGAATTGAGAGGGACATGTACAGTTGATGACAAAACATGATTCTTGAAAGGTGCTAGGGATATGAACCTCTTATATGACACTTTGGGAGACATCTTTCAAAGCTGGGCTAAAATCACCCAGGGGAGCAAAATGAAATGGGATTCTGATCAAGGGGATGGAAAAAAAAGCTGGTCTGACAGCATAAGTCTTATCACTGTGCAATCTTAGAAAATTGAGCTACTGAGCTGCTGAGCAGCTGGAAGTCAACCTTGTGAGGGGGGTCTCTGACTACCTGAAGGTGGGTCACAAGTATGCCACCACTACCATGGTCGAGTGGTTAGGGAAAGCAAGTGCTTCCTCACTAGAAATACCAATGCTTCCTCACTCGAAATAATGACGACTGGAAGGTATAAACCCTGATTTTCCTACAGACATCCAAGAAAACACCCTATTTTTGCAAGACAGACTATGTAAAAGAAAATATAAATTACTCAAGGTCAAGCATCACACAAAATATACATCTGAGGTGATTTCATTGTTATGTGAACTATAAGGATACATACATCTTTAAAACAACCTCAAAAACTGAGATTAACAGCACTGCAAAGGAAACCCAAGTGAGGAGATAAGGAGTTAATGACTGCTGAACCACTAATAGCAAGGACAGTATAAAAATCTAGTTTTAACAGTAAAAAAAATATTTACATATATAATCAAATAATAGTGGACCTGAAAAAAATCCTAATGGCCCACCATCAGGTTCAGTTAAGTTAACCAGTTAACCAGCAAATCCAAAAGGCAATTACAATCTTACCTGAAGTTGTTATACTCTCTCTCCTTCAGTAAGTCAATATGTCTCTTTTTGAGAAGTAGTTTACCATTTTCCACCACCAACAGAGGACGACAGATGCGACCAGCATCTGTGTAGATACGTATCTCTCTGTCCCTAATGTCTCGAACCATACAAACCTGTACATATCAAGGGTTTATCTATCATTTCCAAAAACTTTTATCATTATGTAGGAGCAAATTTAATAAGTCATTTCTTTATCCACATATACAAATACTGTTTTCACAGGCTTAAAATTCCAATTATATGAAGCCTTGATTAAATAAAAAACGAACACTAAAAAGCTAAATCTAAATCTATGTTATAATTCTGAAGGTTATACAAAAAGGGAGTAAACCATTACCTCTGAAACAATGATATCCATCTGACGTCTCAATTTGCGCAAGGTCATCATAAGCTGCTCCGGGTCACGATGAATGCCAACCCAGCAACCATTAACAAAAATTTTCGTGGCACTGGAAGAAAAGTTAATCAATAATTAATATTACATATATCTTCAGCTGTGAAAAAGAGGTCTCCAGACATAATGATCTTTCTCCTTTTCTGCTCATTTCTTCTCGAAAAACACCCTCTCCTAACACTTAATCATCACCTCATCCTGTTCTTCATCTTTCTTTACATGTACCATCGTTCACCTCTTCAAAACATACTCTATTAGTCATTACTCACCATCTAACCTTCACACATTTCCTATCAGCTCAGTATTCTATCCTCACCTTATAAACCCTCAATGTAAAACAGATCCTCTTTTAAATCATTTCTTCCTTCCTTACTTCTCTCTTTCTTAACTCTAAATTCAAATATAATTCTAAATGAAGGGCATGGGCTGTAATACTAATTCTTCTTTTGAATTTAAGCCTTACAAATGTAGTGGCATTAGCCCCGTAGCAATGAGGAGTCTTGCAATCCATATGATTCTCTATATGATGATGACAAAAACAGATAAAGTGTATCAAAACACCATAAAAACAAAGTGGTGACAGTCAAGACATGTTGACATCAGGCTGTGTAGCCCCTGGCACTACCTCAGCAACATGGTCCCACCCAAAGTTTCATTTCCCCTCCAAGGGGAAAGCTAAAGCCTATTGCACTTGTCTCTCTGTTGTTTTCTTATTTCCATTAAAGTGTTTTTCCCTTTCATGAGGAATAAGCTGTTTTTATGTGAAACATTCAGTTTTCAGAGGCATGAGGATATCTATGTGCCTGCTTCACCCTCTGACTTATCATTATTATTTTCTGTCCATTCCTGGAAAACCCTTTTTCATGTAAAAAGCATTCTCATCCTTACAGAATTACAAATAAACAATATTAAAAAAAATTTAGTCATGTAAAGTCCACATTTAACTTGATTTGCCAGGTGATGCCACCTGACTTGTTTCATCATGATCTTTTTTATGTTATATATCAAAGGAATGATTAATATTTTCCTTTTACTTTTTGTTATAATCACTATAATATATACGTATGCTCAGGAAGTAGTACAGAAAAAGACATCATATACATCTACAAATATGGATGATTCAAGCATTCTTCTCCTCCAGATCTACTTTCACTTACTTTGTGACTTTTGTGGCACTGGGAAAGCCCTATAGAAGGGGATCGTGGTACAGGATCTCTGTGAAAGTTCTCTCACATGCACCTTACAATCACATTCCAGCACAATGACACTACCCACTTAAAAACAAACATGAAACACTTCATCACACTGGCTTACCCACACTGATTATTTATATCAACACATTAAGTCTTCCAGCACCCTTTTCTCCCAAGAGATGCGTATGAGTGAACTAAGAACGTGTACAGTATATATCAAATCACCATATATAAATGGGAGCAGAGTTAAATGAATTATAATATCACCATCTTTAAAGCCAAATTTCATTATACACAAATAACACGTGTGAAAAATTACTCAAACTAATTACATACTCATCAATTGATGATGGTGCAATTTCCTCTAAGTTCTCCATAGACCATTCCTCCAAGAACTCCAAGATGGGCGCTGGTTGAGAACCGACAGAGATATATGACATGAGGGCTAGATTCTTCACCAAACCTACAGCAGCTCCCTCTGGTGTTTCTGCAGGACAGATCATTCCCCAAAGTGAATTGTGCAGCTGTCTTGGCTTTGCTAATTTACCATCTCGGCCAATAGGAGAGTTCACACGCCGAAGGTGAGATAATGTTGAGGCAAATGTTAAGCGGTTCAACACCTAAAAAGAATATATTAATGTATCTAAGCATATAACTTCCTGAAAAATATTCAAATTCATAATTCTTCTAAAGAATTGCAAAAACATACATCCACACAGTTCAAGAGATGTAGGTTTTGAACAACTACAGGACTGCACAAAATTATGCAGAAATTTGTTTAAAAATTTTGAGGAAGTACTCTTACAGTGTAAGAGTGGTCAATGAATGGAATAAAATAACTGACGATATGGTCAATGCAGACAATATACAGAAGTCTACAAAGTTGTATGATAGAGTGATTGAGTACAAATCCCTCTTATACAGTACAGATGAGCAACTACAGATACATAAAGAGACAAAGAGAATGTTTTCAAGATCAGTGGTCTTCTTAACACTAAAAAGTATGGCAGTGACTATTCATGATAACAGTTGACTCCAAATACAACAAACTGCAATAAATATTGAAAAATTTCATTAGTGAGAGAAAAAAATAAGTATAAAAAATGTGTTTGTACCTTTAGATGAAAGGTATGACACATTAATTCAAGATGCAAGTTGGAAATTTGACCAAAAAAATTTTCTTCATTCAGATACTACAGTACATATGAGCACTACATATGACAAAGTATCACAACACTCTATATTGTAACTGTATCGAAGTAAAGCTTTCTCTTCATTCACTAATACAGATAATTATGTATTATCAACATATTCCACATGACAGAAAGACAGAAAAAATGTGCTTTCCCACACTACTCACCTGAGAGACACCAGCCCTAGCTTGATGGGCTTTCTTTTGGTCCCCCCAGTTTCCAGTGGCTAAAGAGTATCGCAAGCCATCAGTAATGAGCTTGGGTTTAACTGCAGCATCCAAACCATACTCTTGACCCTTATCTAATAGCTTCTGAGCATGCATACGAACCTCCTTCATCAAGTTTCGGAACAACCTGAAACAGATTTTGGGTGCGACTTATGGCAGAATAAAAGTATCTTGTCTCTACAACTCAATTCAACTTTCTTTTATAACCAATCCCACTATTCAGCTAAGTGATGTGAAATCTTTTTAATTCACAACCTTGAAAACCCTGCACATACCTAATGTTGTCGACACTAACAAATGCATTCCCAGAATACTCTAAGTTTCTCTTTCCCATTGTATCTTGCATTTTCTCCCACACTGATCTTGTTCTCCACTTAGTGAGGTAGCGACAGGAAGAAACAAACTACTCCCTCAATGCACATAAATAGTATGCAGCTGTCATGTGCAATGTGTCAACACCAGTCACTACCACTGATAAACAAGCCCCAAGGAGTAACCCATGGTTTAAACAGATGCAACTGTGTATAATAAACAAAAATTCATAAAATTTCTTCTTAATATTCACAACAGCTTTTTCTTAACTATAAAACTAATAGATAATGCTTCCTGTGCAGTTTACCCTACTTACCCTCTGAAAAGCAGAGCCATGAGAGGGCCAGCCAAATCCAACCTCTTGTTTCCATAGTGATCACGATCGTCGAGTTCTCGACGACCTAAAGCTGCAAGCAGAAGTCTATGGACCATATAACCCAAGAAATAAGCCTTCTTTGTCTCACAAAAGTCAGACACACCCACATGTGGCAACATTTCTTTTTGCAAGATTTCACGTGCATATTTGATACGTTTCTCTTTTGTTACACCAGGACGAGCACCACGACTACCAATGAAATTTAGTGCAACGTTCTGCTCCTGAATCACAAAGGCTTCATCCAAAGAAGGTTTAACCTGAAAAACAATAAAGAAAAAATGAAAAATGGGTGAGGAAAAGCATATACCAAAGTAATACAATGCTCCAAATGTGTTTTCTTTCATACAAATACTAGTACCTCCAACTATTCCACCCCTTTCCCCTTGGTTTTCTCTACCCCACCTACCACTTATCTCAGTCAAATTCTCTAACTACTTCCCAAAACTCAGTCTTTTAACATATCCATAACACTAAAGCATTAGGGCCTATAACTCATAGCAGTTGCTTCAAAAATCTCATATTACTGAAAAAAAAATTGTTCATCTCTACAGAATGGAAGACTGACTGACTAAGATGATATGTGTCAACAGTGGAGGGAACAACGGGAAGGGGGAGACCAAGAAGGGCATCAAAGGATGAAGTGAAGGAAGTTTTAGAGTACCAGGGCTAGTACAAACAGGAACGCAACAAGCTTGCAATGGGCTGAACCAAGGCAGATGAAACTCTGAAGATACATCATGGAGTGGTCTCTGGGTCTTTGCTGTGGATAATGAGTTCTGATTCTGGCACATTAAGTACAAAAGCTAGAGACAAGATAAGTGCAATTGAGGCCGCTTTTCATTTGTTCCTGACTCTACCTTGTTAAGGAAGGAATAGCAACTGAGCATTTTATGTAAAAAGAAAATGAAAAAATATGCACACCACTTTTCCAAATCCGAAGACCATACTAAACAATTATGATGACATCACACATCATGGTATTGAGTGAAGTTAAAAATATTCAAATACTCAATATTCATTTGTCTTCTTGTAAATATTCATAAAAATGTTTAAAACAATCAACAAATAAGTATCACATCCATTGTGTTTGTCCATACACATAAACATATAAAAAATAATGCACTTACCATTTCCATCATCTCAGGATCATCGAAGTCATAAATGATATGTTCTAGAATATCTCGATCAGCTACAAAGCCCAGAGCACGAAAGACAATCATCACTGGGATTTCCTGCTTCACATATGGTAAGACACCTATGATACGCTGACCAATGGCAGATTTTTTGGCACTCTGTGAAAAAGTAAAAGTATAAAAACTTATATCATGATGGGTTTACAACATATCTTCTTACAAACCTGACTTCTTCAGCAATTATGATTATAACTATTCAAATACATTTTTCTCTGTACTGTTAATAACATGCCAGAGTTACTCTAAACTGCTGCCTCATACTCATAACTCAAGGAGTCTGTACCAAAATGGCACATCAGAATTTGAGTTTCACTTCAAGAACAAAAATATTTTTCTGTTTTTTCTAAGCATTCCTACCAGTCTAGTAGTCTGGCACGAGAATGATCATATCACACTGCCTATTTTCATCAAGATTACCATATACAAGAGTAGCAGAAGGACAACTCAATTTAGTCAGAATCAGGGTAATACAGAGATATGATATGAGAAAGATCAAACGGTAATAAAATATCATTAAGAAAATCCATGGATGAATCTCTTTTGAAGATGATGTAACCATGAAGATTTATGGTAAATAATAGCTTCATCATGAATTAATATGGTAACAGTAGTAGAGATGGATATAACAGATGAGGAAGACAGAAGAGATGGAGAGGTACTGTAATTGTTTAAAGTAAGATGTATCTGAAAAGGGGATGCCAAAGGAATAATTTTTCATCCTATTCAAAGCTATTTTGTCATTGATAGCAGATACGTGACTAGAAACATTACGTCTCTCTTAACAAATCAACTTGATATGTAAAGTGTAAAATTAAGTTAAGACAGAGATACAAGAGCAGAAGCCCCTGCTCTCTTTGGGGCACTGGTAATATATTACAGATGCATTTGAAGGAACTGAAATGCTGTATGCACTTGATGTATATGGAAACAGAGTTCAGGAAAATAAATAAATGTAAAACTAACTTATACCAAAAGGCACAACAATACCAGGGGGAAAATATTACTTTAATTTCCGTGTAAATTCAAATTCATTACATTAAAAATTCTTCTTTACTGTTCATCAAATAACTGTAACTCTTACTATGATAACCAACTGATACAGTAAAAACAAATATCACTAACTGTACCAATATATTCAGAATAAGTATCTACTTCAGCAAAACTTACACTACCACCCCTAGCCATCATGTTGATCCAGAGCGTTGATACAGGTCTAGCCGAATGTTCAATACAGGAGCGAATCTCACACTTGTAAGCATATTTGCCATCCTTCATGCTGAACACATAAACTGTATTAGTTGCCATCTTCTCCTGGGCAATCAGCACCTAAGAGAAATGAAAAACCAGTAGGTATGACATCAATTGCCAAAAATTTTTCAAGAAATGAATGCACTACCAGCACTAAAACTTGGCAGTATTTTCTCACTTTATGGAAAATCTCATATTCAGAGCTTACATAAATTCTAAAATTTTAACCCTATTTTATTGTATATGACTAACAAAGCTTCATTTGATATAGGATGATGTAGAACAAAATATCATTTACTAACTTTCTCAGAGCCATTGATGATGAAATAACCACCAGGGTCTAGTGGACATTCATTTACTTCATGAAGGTCACGATCAGTCAGTCCACTCAACAGACAGTAAGTTGATCGCAGCATGATGGGGATTTTACCTAGAGGAAAAGATTGGACAGAGTTTTCATGAAAGGTGGTAAATCTAAATTAAAAAACAAAAATCACATTTTTAATATTAATTCACCATTTCTCGTGCAGTGAGGCAGTGTCAGTAACAGACAAAGATCCACCTAATATGCTTGATTCCACACTCTAGCAGTTATGTATTTCCTGAAACCAGAGCCCCCTATCCACAGCCATGCCCTGCAGACTTTTTTCTATGGTTTCCACTCCCACTTCATATACCTTGGTTTAGCCTAGTCATACCATGTTGTCCCTGTACTCCACATTGCTACAATACACTCTATGCCATCCACACCTCTCAACTCCTCACATATTCAGTCCCTAATAACTCAAAAGCCTCTTTCACTTCATCCTTCCATCTCCTTCTTCACGATAAATCCTTTTTCTATGAATCCAGTGCATTACAATATAATTACACTACCTTAATTACATCCCTATGACTTTATGTACTGAAAGTGTAGCAGACACCAATCTAATCATTACTAACCTATGTAAATTTTCTCTTCTTTATGCTCAACTGGCTTTTCTCCATCCTTGATAACTGTTTTGACAATGTCAACATACAGAGGAGAGGAGTAGGTGAGGTTTCTTAAACGTGCTTCATTTGGCATCATGCTATAATTATAACCATCCTTCTCCCAGTTGGTGGGTTTGCTGAGGTAAATTTGTTCAAACTTCAGCAGGTGACGTGGCTGTAAGGAAAGAATGAATATCTAATAGCACTAATTCCATAGACTACTTGAACATCACGAAGCATATGCAAAAGAAATCATTGGGCCCCACACCACAAACCAGGATTATACACAAAAATGTTATTGGGCCATACACCGAGATGATCTGGATTTATTGCTGTGTATTAATGTTACAGTGTCCAAATAAAACTTTGTTAACTTTCCTATACATTTTCAAAGGCAATTTCACATTTACATTAGTTATTTTGGCCTTGATTACCACCTGCAGAGGTCTGGGCATGGAACTGGCAAGATTTCTCAAGTATTCTAGGACAATGAGGCAAAGCACTGATGAGCTACTGCAGGAAGTTGCTGCCTGCTTGTATGTTCTGAGCACCCAGTTTGCCTTGAAATCTCAGTTTACCTAAATTTTCTTGTTTCCAAGCAAGATTTATGGTTTTTTCCTTTAAAAGGTAAGAGCCAATCATCTTAAAGAACAGGAAAAGTAGAGAAAGAACATTCCTCCCTCAGGGTAGCCTGAGACACACTGAGGCAGGTTGCTGGTGCTCAACACCATTAGAAATAATTGTCTCCACAACCAAAGGTATACTGATTTCACCCTGAGACCGTCAAATACTTGTACCCATAATCAACCTTAACCATGTATCACTTTTGAAAATATATGGGGGAAGACAATGTTTTCAGCAGAAACTGCTGACAGTATGTTGATCCGAAAATCTTGTACATAATCATCATATTTGTTCATAAAAATGAGTATTCCAGTGAAAAAGAAGTTATTTCTTTTATGTACAATGGAGGCCTTTCATGTGATGAGAGGTGTCTCATGTGATAAAACAAAACTGGCCACCACTGGATGGGGTTCCATGCAAGGTAAATCTAACAACAACAATGTTATAACTTATTATCCATTTTGACATATGTATATATAATGGGTGGTGGGGAAACACAAGGTTAGAGCAAAGACTTTATCATAGTCTTCTGGCCACAAGATCTCCCAGTAAATCAACACAAAGGAGAAACAATCAACCTTATATACATGTTATGCTTGTCAACTGGCAGGCATCTAACACATTTCATATCCCATTTAGCAAATTGGTTCAGTGGCTCTAATTATAACATTTCCTTAACCATGTTAATTTCAAGGTAATACCCCCTTCAACTTAACATTCTGCATTGTGAACTTACTGGTGTTTCTAATTCACCAGCTGTATGCTGGGCTTCTGCCTGGAGATCAATAGCTTGGGAATCTTCAACAATCCTCTGAATTGTCATTGTGATGAATTCATCAAATGAATCCAGCTGCTGTCGAACAAGACCTTTTTCATCAAAGTATGATGAGATAACAAGCCAACAAGCCTCCTGCCAGATGTCTGGTGAAATTTCATCTCCATCTTCATCACCATAGGCCATATCTGAATAACAGAAAATGAGTTTGGCATTTAAGCATAAAATAACGACAGCTCACTACAATGATAAGCCCTATGTTATGTATGCAAAGTGATGTTTATTTGTTACCTTAATATGTCTATGAAATTTCGTACTGACTAAAGAAACTGAAAAAAAAAATATCACTGAATAAGCAATTAATTGTCAATGTTTCATCTTTATATTAAATATTGATAATAAGAATGGGTCAAGATCCACAAGGGTCAAGACTGACATTTGCACAGTTAATTTTTCATACACAGCATATACCACAATAAATGTCATAATGAAACTACGTTAAACATCTTCAGAAACAATGGAGACATATGGAACAAGGGTATTCACATGTGGGGAAACAGTAACAGGAGAAGGGACCAAAGTATTGCATGGTTGGGACCAAAATGTGGGGGCCGGAGTCTGGCATCCATACCTACCATAATGAGTTGCCAATGGTTCTGTAAACTATTTACAAGTTCTTACCTACTTTTATATTAATGAACATGCCGCTGGTAATTTATCAATTTGGTTTATCAAAATTAGCTTTAGGTGCTTTATGAAATTCTTTGTGGTTACAAAAATACCTAAGGAGTATAATTTGGAGCACTAAGTTTTACTGAAAAATATTACATAAGGTGACATTAGTATTTCTGGGAAAATAATGGGTTAATTACAGTCAAAATAGGACATTTTAGTTGTTAGTTATCCTGTTGTTTCACGTACTTTCCTTCTGTGCCTTCAGGATACCCTTCTCATTTTATTAAAACAAACTATCATAAGTTATGTAAATCTAGAAACAATAAACAATTTTGGGTTTAAAGCAATAAAACTGCTGGTGCCAATTGTTTGTGGATACTGTCAGCAAAATAATCACGTATACAAAATATGCAAACCACGCTTCATTCGTCTTATCGTACATTCCATAGAACACAATACCAATCCAAACTGGTAAATCATATTCCAAATTTGTTCAATGGTGCCCCTAATGTGCCATATTTCCAAAAAAAACAAGGCAGCGAATTCTAAATCCTCACATTAAACTTTAACTACATGATCAATCAAGGGATTTGTAGGAAAGGTAAGGATAACAGCTTAACCGAAACATATATATTTATATACTGATTTCATCAAGTCTAAATTCATATATTATAATAATATTTTCAGAAAAATTGTTACATAATTTTCAAATAGAAAAACTTAAAAATGATACATAAAATTATTGTGCAGAGAAAACTATTATGTACATAGAGCAGCAAGGCAGTAACTTAGTTCATGGTAGTCTAAATTACAAAATAGGAGGCCATCCAGATTCTCAAGTTCGTATACCACTTACGCCATTATGGTCAATAACACCCGTTCTGTTAATGCCACTTACCCTCGTCTATATCCGCAAAGGCCATCATCTTGCCGGCAGTTTATTAAGGGAACTTCCTCTCTCTCAAATTCACTTTAAAAGACTCAAAATGTAGCTACAATAACTCCGCCGCCTCCAAAACAACGGCTGGCATAACAACTGCTGGTGACAAGTGAGATACGGCATCAAACGTTGTTTCAACCAACGGGACTAATATATAATCGCCTATACTCCAGTTGGAATCATTTGTCAATGAAAATACAGTCATAAAAGCTTAAAAATAGAATATATTCCAAACAATATCACAAAATATATAATTCTTATTTCCAGTAATCCTCAATCTGTACTGTATTGGTTGGTGGCCTTTGATCACCCAATCACAGGGCATGCCATGCAAACAATAATAATGATAATTCTCATAATAATAATGATGTACATCAAAATAACATCAGTAAGGGAACAACAGAGCAGTAAAGCAGGATGCCTCAGACAGAAAAATAAGTGAAGTGAAGATTGGTGTAATGTGTCACAAAAGCATTAGGTAACTAAGACACGTGTGGCTTGTCCTATAATTTATTTTATGTTGAAAAACGCGAAATAATTATCTTGCTCTTAGATAAATGCTCACAAAACTTTCCATGGTTTTTAAGCACCATGGAAAGATATTTATGAATTCACAAGCAACCCTCCCTTAAACAAACCCAATCGCCCTCAGGTTAAACGACAAACTTTTTGAAGATTGGAAATAAGAATGATGATAATACTGTTCAAAAGACAGGGAATGGATCCATCCCACACTCACTGATCTTGACCCATAACCCACTAATCTGCCACAGTGAATTCATAGAAAACTGATAAGCGGCGAATTTAGTGGTACATAGAAAACGATTTTCTTATACTGTAATTCTAAGTACATTTTAGACAGACAATCTTAACAATACACCAACATACAGAATACGAGCCATAGAAATTCTTACTCCTTCACAGAAATAAATAGTCAATTTAATCGTCTACCTAAGGCTGCAGGAAGAATTCAGCAACGTCCCAAAAACTAATTGTTTGCCTATATAACGTTAAAAGAAATTACAGCCAAATGGTTAACATCATATTCAGTAAACCGCAGCGTTAAAAACATTCCTTCAGTGAACTGTACATATATAATCGTCAACACTTGGTGCTTCAAAACAAAGCCCAGTAAACTGACCTCCTTATGTCTATACTCAGTACTATTGCATACCAGTTTGATGAATTTACAAAATCAAACCCACATAACTATGCAAAACAGTACCTCGCATTAACTTTCCACACATGTTGAAAGCGAATTAACTTGCATAAAAAAATACAAAATAGTTTTTTTATTATCATGAACTATCTTTAACAGCTGCAATGGGCCTCAACCCTATCACTAAAAAATCTACACAGCCTATGCAGATGTATTTTGCTCTTCTACAATGAGCGCTCGAAGCTGAGAGGCGAAAGTTCAACCAACTTCCGTCCCTTCTTCCAACCATATCCAGGTGCACAGAGCCTGTCTAGGATCACTCCTTTCATAAGTGCCACAACAGTTGCCTTCTCTCACCCCTTTCTGTGAGTTTCTGTTTTTCCGTGGTCCACTAATACGAAATATTCTGGAAGCCAACGATCGTTAGATAAACCATAGCTATCTGACCCTCCATTGTTAAGACTGGTCGATTCATTACCATCCTTCAAGAGTGGTCGAAGCTTCTGATGCTTCACTTGTGAAGCCTACACCCGGTTTCCATTCTGAAAGAACAACGTTTTCCCGGTAGGATTCATCTCCTCCTGCACCCACCTTCTGTTCCATCCTCACGTCTTTGTCCCAGGTCATGCCCTCGATTGCCTGCGCTTGGTCGAACGGGTCCCTACTGCTGAGAAAAATATCTAAGTTGTAGTAGGTCGTCCCAGAGCGCGTCTCTTGTGCATCGTCGGACTCTATGACTCCTGTCCTGTCAGGAGGTCGAACCAGATTCAACCAAGAGATTCCAGGCTCGAATCACACACTCTGAGCACAGCTATTAGCGCGCCCACACCCATGTGGAACTGTGCCCTGTTGGCGTTAGCTGTGACCCGCTGCTGCTCCTGAAGCCGAGTCGACGTAGCGCCAACCAAGGCCCACCTGCTCTTGGTGTATTGTGCTGGAAGGACGACGAGCACTCGAAGGGTTCCCTTGTCAGTAGCTGAACCCACCATAGGAGGTGGGTATGGGAAAGACGGTTCCTCTTCTCTTGAAAGGCTTAGGACTGATTGATTGGGTACAGCGGCAGTGGGTCGGCTAGTGACCTATTTGTGCATAAGGGAAGAGAGCTCAACAGTTCTGAGCCTAATGTATTGGGTAAAGTCCAAAAGAATTGTTGCATAATGTGCGCCATTGTGATTGATTCAACTGAGGCACTTGATTGTTATGGTAATCATTGTATGCAGCAGATATTTCACTGTAAAATCTTCGACATTATTTGACTGAAATCACTGACTGATGAACGGAGATTTTGTCACTGGTGACCTCACCGACCAGGAGACTCGTTTACTAACCGCATTCCCTCTAGCTACGTCATCAGCATTTAGGAAACAAGTGGGATGCAAATCTGTCTTCCAGTTATTAAAATTTTCACTGGGTGTGAAGACGACTGATCAGTCGTTGGTTTATTTGACATCTGGAGATCTGTTAACATGATAAAGATGAAATGGGCAGCTTTGGGCACTACCCTGCACCTGTTTTAGGACACAAATCACGTTTCAAGGTTACTTGTAGCACTGTTACTAACTTTTTCTGTTCTATGAATTGCCAATAATAAAAAAAAAAAGACCGAGAAGACGACTGACAGATTAATTGATTGTACAGGCAACTTTGGGGATTAGATTATCCAGTTCAGGTATAGTTTTGTTGGTTGATATATCTAAAATGGTGTACTATGACTATTGCCAATAAATTTTCACCAAAACTAAATGCAATGTTTCCCGGACCAGATACACTGTCTTGATGGTGCCACAGCTACAGAAAATGGCCAGCCGGGACGGTCAAAACTCCACACCAGCAACGTTGAACATCACGCCGCCCATCGCTGAGCGTTTGACTATGATGGACGATGAGGATGCCCTCGTTACGAGTGTGGTATCCCTCATACTCATTGGTATGGTGCTGGCCTACATGTTCCTCTGCTGCCATGTCTGGGGCATCCACCTTCGTCTTCTGCAACTGCTGAAGTGTGTTCACGTCAGGAGCGACAGGTGGGGTACTCCGTGCACTTATAGACAGTTAAGTATACCCGGTAGGGATTGTCCAGATGAAAATATAGAGATAAGAGTCGGTTACTTAAAAGGAATAAGATTATACAGCCCTCCATAAGGCCAAATTTACCTACAGGTCCCGTTTTCAGAAAACCCTTTAGAGGGAAAAGAAGGGTAACAGAGGCCCTAATGTTTTTTAAGCGCAGTAGTATTCTTTTGTCACCTACAGAGTCCAAACTACTCTTTATACCCGCCACCATGAGTACTGGCGATACATACGGTTCCTGTGCCCTTTCATGAGATTCCCAGTGTTAGAAGAGACTTGGAAATCATATCTCTATGTTGCTGGGCACAAGTACTGTCGTAAGTGCAGGTGCTATGAACTAGCTTTATAACTATAAAGAACTGATTAAAAAAAAATCTAAGGAATTATTAGGAGATTTATAATTGGAACACGAGCAAGACATTATACAAATATCTTTCTGTCAGCAAGTTTATCAGTATCTCAGAAATGTGCGTCTCTGGCTAGGATTAAAGACGACCAATGCCGAGGCGAGAGGTCTTTAGTTGGCGAGCCCAAGTGCAATCCCGTGGGCAGAACAATGTCACTCATTGTGTTAAGGCTCTTTGCTAAACTTGCTTCGAATAATAGTTTGCTTTCTTCCACTACAGCTTTTGCTTCCCATTGGTTGTGTGAGGGTGATTTACTTTTTTCATTTTGAGGAGAACGTATTTATTCGTGTTAATGTTAGAAGCATATTTCTAAAAGAATTATTTTAGTAGTTAATGTGGACACTACTGTCCTGCAGCGGCCGGGTCATCCGTCGGCCGTCCATCTCGCTGCCCCTCAGCGTGACCCAGAGCCCTTCCCAGGCTGCTGCAGGCGCCCCACCCACAGGGCCGCCTCGATACTGCACACCACCACCACGGTATTCAGATGCGGTAGACTCCCTGCCATCCTACAGCTGTGCTCTGAAACGCACGGTCAGTTCTACGTTTATTAATTCGACAGCTGTTTGAGTGTGTGGAAGATTTACTGAGGGAGTTTGTATGGGAAGACTACGGTTGAGGCATGTGTGGGAAGATTGCTGTTGGAGTGTGTCAAGGTGGACGACTATTAAAGTGTGTGAGCAAGGACTATCACTGGAGCATTTGAGGGAGAACTACTGTTGAAGTGAATGGGAGGACAGTTGTTTGTGGACTACTGTTGGAGTTGGTGTGGTTAGGCAACTACTGAAGTGTGTGTGGGTAGCCTGTTGAAGTGTGTGTGTGTGTGTAGACTATTGTAAAAAATGAATTCTTTGTTTTCTTCAATAATTACCGCAAATGACCTTTACTTTTGACTTCACAGAAAATTCAAAATAATCAGTCTCCAGTATCTAAGTACTTTTTTAATAAAGACCCCATGTCACTCTGATTTTGGTAATTCTCCCAGATGGTATCAATATGGTGCCTGTGAACATTTCCATGACTGTATATTGTAGCTAAGGACAATGTTACAGGTGGTGGATGAAGGCAGGCCGGTGAATGCTGCCGTTATAGAGCTGCTTGACCACCATGGCACACAGCTGGCCCTCACCCCTCTCACATTACTTCCATCCCTCCACTCCTCCCTTACTCCCATACCTCCACCCATTTCCCCTCTTACTTCTCCAGTTTCTGTGTCACCAGTAACATCACTCTTCCCTCCAACACCTGCCCTGACTGCTATTTCAGCTGCAGCCACATCACTGTCCCCAACACCTGTCCTGGCTGCTGTTTCAGTTGCTTGCACATCCTTATTCCCTACTCCTGCCCTGGCTACTGTTTCAGCTGTTGTCTCACCCATACCCCAAACACCTGCCCTGCCTACAGTTTCAGGTACTGCCTCATCACTCTCCCCAACATTTACCCTGCCGGCTGTTTCAGTTGCAGTCTCACCCTCATCTCTAACACCTGCTCCGGCTACTTCCTTACCCTCATCTCCAACACTAGCCGTGGCAGCTGCCTTGTGTTAGTCTTAAATGCATGTCTTTGCTGCTGTCTCAACTCAAGTCTCTACTTCTTGCCCTGTTTGCTGTGTTGGTTGCTGCCACCTCCTCCTTTACCGACTTGACACACAAGCTACTGTTCTAGCTGTCTTACTTGCAGCTTAAAATTTCTTGGCTTCTATTGCCAGTTCCTCAACCCTAACCCTGCAAACCAGCACACTACAGGCACTTACAGTAGGGTGGATGACAGAGTACAGTAGTTTTGCTCGTTTCCTAAAGAAACTGTGAAAATTGTAAGCCTCTTGTTTTGTCAATGCACACATTACAGGGGTGTTGCTGTTTTTTCACAGCATTTAAAAGTGTACAGATGTCATACTGTAGTTTCATAGAACTCGATTGCTTTGATATTTCAAAAACTTTTAAATGTGTATTATATAATTTATTTTGAGTTAATATATTTATATGATATTCATAAGTCATTATTTTCCTGTTCTATAACATCACACTGTGGATGAAAAATACATCCTGAATGTCTCTTCATACTGCGGCCCTGTACTCTTAATGCAACACTCACCACAGCCTAATGTATTCAACAAACAATACAATAACTTAATATGTACATTATATGCACTTGACATGCAAGTAAAACTCACTTGATACCTGGAAAAAAGGATTTTGTGTTTTAGGGTGAAGGAAACAGGAGAACATAAGTGTCATCAAAGCATCTAACATAGAGCAATGTTCAAGAGGCTTATTGTTTCTTGAAGGAAGAATATCCCACAATCAAAATTGGATTATCTACATCTGCAGAGTTCAGGCCCAGAGAGTGTATCCTAACAAAAGGTAGCAGCATTCACAGGAGAAAATGTGCACACATATGCATTTGAGCATGCTTAAATGCATCATTCATTAAAATGACAAACAAACCATGGTTAAGCCAAGCTGCATTATCTACATGAAAAGGAACCCATATACAGAAAGCATTAGACATCAATTGGCTTATCTGTACAGTATTGCCACCATTGAACAATCAAACAAGTTGTGATGAGTGCCCTCAAAAAACTTCTTGAGGATATTTGAAGATTGGATGGTTGACAGCATTAGCAATGATAATTGAAGGAACAGACATAATAGAAAACTTTTTTGAGCATCTGCAGTATTTAGTCTGACACAATTTCATTGCCATGCTAGAATCTAGATGTACTACTATCAGCATCTCAAGAATGACCTCAAAGGATTTTATATTTGTGATGAGAAAGAAGGTTCAATCTGAACATTGGAACAAATATTAAGTAACTTGTTCATCCATGTACATGCTGTTGGAAGAACAAAAGCACAAAAACTTTTTGATATGTCATAGCTAATAATACTATACTGAAATTTTCCTGTCTTCATAATCTTTTATATTGGTCATCAAAATATTTTGAACAATAGGCCATAGTAAGTTTGATTTTTGTTCTGACAACTAAGGAAATTTTTGCAAAGAGAGGCTAATTTACTATATTATTATGAACATAAGTACCCTTGGTTTCTGTCAGGCTCACAAAGTTGGTTTTGATCTATCAGGTTTTCCCAAAGTTAAATACTGCAAACAGGGAATGCATGGGGGGTAGAGAACCTACAGTGGTATCCACAAAAAACCTTTCTGCTTCCCCATATATCTTCAAAGATGTCACACTTACCCTCTGGTCTTGTATCATCTCTCCTTTGGCCTAGATTACTAGCTGCAGATGTCGGAATGGAATTGGCATGGTTCCTGAACTCTTTCAGGTCTATGTTTTGGATCCAAAAGGTCTTCATCCGCTGACTGACATGTGGCACTGATGAGGCGTTACAGGAAGCAGCCACCTAATCGTACATTCTGAGCACCCAGTGCACCTACAAATTTCATGTGTACCTACATTTTCTTGCTTCCAGGTGATAATTCAGGCTTTCTCCTCCTTAGAAAAGTAAATGCCAACCATCTTGAAATGCAGGTGGAAGAAATACAGCACCCAGAAGCAAAATTTCCAAAATGAAGTGGTAGCCAGGAAGAGTAAAGAAAGAACATCCTTACTTCACACTATTAGAAATACTAGGCTCAGCGACCATATGGAGGAATATTTCAACGTGATGGCATCATATGCTTGTACCCACAGTAAACTTTAGCCATGTATCATCTTTGAAAATATATGGAGGCTATCATCTGTTGACGAATTTAAGTCAATGTATAGCTTTGTTTAAATAACTTTTGGCAAACAGTCATGTGTGACAGACTTAAGGGATTTTATCTGAGTTCTTGAAGGCTTTTTGTATAATTTGTACCACAAAATAATGACTGGGCAAGACATAGGAACTCTAATGCTCCTAATCTGCCCTTGATACATTCAGAGCAAGTCCTTTCATGACCAAAACTGATATTCTCTTGCTTGTTTCAATGTCTTGTCATCTCAGTTTGAAATAATGTGAATCAACTCAATGAAGTTTCTTGGTGATTTGGAAATTCATAAAAAAGTTTTAAGTCTGACACCATAAATCATACCAAGGATATTCATTTTATTAATAACAAAGCTACAAGTAATTACTATGTATAATATGCCAGAGAGCAAATGACCTCTCTCATTTCCTAATGGGCATCTCAAGAATGTTACATAAATATGAAAATATTCCCATGAGTAAACTTTCTTTACGCTTCCATATGTACAAGATTATGGAACTGTGACTGATATGGGAAATGAACAGTACAATTGAAATACTTTGAAAAATATTATCAGTATGAAACTATTACCAAACATCATGTACTGTATATCCTTTATGCATATATGTTTGCCTGTGACAGAAAAATTTAAAGGAAAAGAATCTGCTACACCATTCTTAGTAATAAAATTACTAATGCCAAAATTCTATTTCCTGTTCAGCTTTGACTGGTAAGACCATTTTTTATATAAATGTTGTTACTATTGTCATGTATAACCTATGTAAGAAAAATTTGTAGATGTACTAGCCTTTCCCCACCTCAGCAAGGTAGCATCAAGAACTGAGCCTTCAAATAAAAATTGCAATTTTCTCCTCTGTTACTTTTAGGAAGTGATATGAGAGGAGGGAAGGATTTCCAGCCTCCAGCTCCCATTCTTCTTAATTGCTTTATACAAAATGCAGGAGATAAGAGCATAGTTTTCTTCTCATCCCCAGGTATAAGAAAGGATTATCTCGCAAGCTGATTAGGGTAAATATTAACCCTAAGAAAAGGCTTAAACTATAAATTTCAAGTCAATTTTGTGTTAATCACCTGAATGCAGCAAAACAACAATAATCATAACACACATGATCATTGTATTCATGCAGCTAAAACATAAACATGACTGTTGTTGCAGCTACCTACATGTAAACTAGAGTCCTTCACCAAAAGCTTTGGAAAACCCATATTTTTGGAACAGTCTATGGCAAATATAAAAATACATACTTGAGATATTATTTCATTTCTGAAAGAATGTAGGAAAAATTCTTAACCTGTAGAATGTAATTAATATCTGAAACAGCTGGTAATGAAATTCAAGCAATCCATATTTCATGAAATCATGGTTTTCAGGGATGAAATTAATGTTAAAAGTAATTACAAACAATATAACATCATCTAGAAATACTTCAATCCTGACAATACCGAAACTGCAACAGATTCAGTGATTCAAGAACTATAATTAATACTATTATACAGCTATCAAAGTTTCAAATGCTTTGCTGTCAGCAAAATGTACAGGAAAGAAAGTATCAAAACTTCTGTTGAATTTCAGGTTAATATATCAATATGCAACCACAGGACCCCTTTTAAGGGGTACTTGTTGCTTCATGGCTGCACTCCACACATGAGCAGGGAAATGATGGGCTCCTTGAAGAACAAGACAGTACTCCCCTCTTCCCAAAGCTGATGATACAACCTTGCTGAGGGTGAATTCTCACTTGTGGCATAACAACTTACACATCAAGTTCAGTTACATCACAGGTTATTGTTAGATTCATTACACTGGGCAACTATAGAATAAAAATGTTTGTTAATGACAAAAACTTGCTAAAGTGGAAGAAGTAATTAGCCATTAAAGAAAATTTATGAACCTAAAAATATTTCTAATCACTTCTTTACTGGATAAAAAGAGGAAAAATTAAGTATGCATAATTGGGTGAAAAGTCAACTGGTTGAACTGTGTAATTAGAAAGAGTCAACTCTGAATTTTTTTTTCATGCAGGTTGCAGAAATTTCTTTTCAATCAAAAGAACTGTTTCAGAAACTTTGCTTATGGAGAAACTGCACTGATGACCAAATCTATACATATTTTTTCCTAATACTCGTTCACCTTTTCCCATATTAATGAAGTAGCACAGTAAAAGAAGAAGAAAAGGCCTCCTTTGCTCAGATTCATTCTCTATCATTCGTGTGCAATACATCGAAACCACAGTCGCTATCTGCAACCTGGACCCACAAACTTCTCCGTCGTTTCCCCTGACTGCTTCATATGACCTGATTCAGTACACTGACAACACATTGTGCCCTTATACCATATCACTCTTAATCACTCTGTCCCATGCACACTTTCACCCTGCTGCATGTTCAGGCCCCAACCACCCAAAATCTTTTTCACTTCATCCTTCGATCTACATTTGGTCTCCCCTCTCTCCTTTTCCCCTCCACTTCTGACACATATATACTCTTTGTCTATCTCTTCTGACTCATTATCTCCAAATGTCCAGACCATTTCAGCACATCCTCTTCAGCTCTCTCAACCATAGTTTTCTTGTTATAATTCTCTTATTACTTACTCCATCAAATTACTTCACACCACACAATGTCCTTAAACATTTCATTTCCAACACATCCATCCTTCCCTTCTCTGCACATCATCATCTATAGCCCATTCCACATATCCATACAATAACACTGGGACTAATGTGCCTTCAAACATACCCACTTTTGCCCTCCTAGATAACCTACTCTCTTTCACACATTCCTCAATGGTTCTAGAACCTTCACCCCTTCGCCCATCCTATGACACTACTGCTTCCATGTTTCCATTCACTGCGAAGTCCACTCCCAGGTATGTAAAATACCCCACTTCCTCCAAATTTTCTCCATTGAAATCATACCCCAACTAACCAGTCCAACCATTACTTTTGTTCACATTTACTCTCAACTTCCTACTTTCACATACTCTCCCAAACTGCCACCAGCACTGTCATTAGCAAACAACTAATTCACCTTTTAGGCCCCATCACCCCTGTTGAATGCATACTCTCCCCTCTCTCCAAATCAATTGCATTTGACTCTCTCTCCACCCCATCCATACACAAATTAAATAGCCATGATGACATCAAACACCCATGCCACAGACCAAACTTCACCTGGAACTACCCACCCTCCTCTCTACTTATGTACCAACACTCCTTACACTCTTGATAAAACTAAGTTCTCTCCATAAAGAACTCAACCATATCATACAAAAACTTTACTCCTGGAATTTCTAAATGTTTATCAATGTCATTATCATATATCACCTGGCCAGCAGGGTGGGTTACCATTTCATTGTAAAAATGGTGCTCTTTGGTCAGAATGCCATTCTATCAACATCTAACCACCTCTCCACTGCCATGGTATACAACTCAATTAACATGGACAATTAGAAAACTTTAAAATACTCTTTCTTGTATTGTTTTGTTGCCTCATATCAAACCCCTTTAAGTAACCTTGCTGAGATTTGCTCAAACAAATATGGCCATAATTTGCACCATAACTCTCATAATGTGATGGGTCTCATATTTAACCAAGCTGCTGTGACCATCCCACATACTGCATCCTTGAGCTTAGGTTTCTTGGCACAATCATTAGCTTTCAAACTGCTAAGGGCAAAGTTCCTTCAAGAAATTTTTATCATAATTCTTGAAAATCACAATCACCCCTTATTCCACTGACTATACAAGCAACATGGCATTGATCGACATATATCCCAAGAACGTAGCTGAATTAGGTTACCTCTGTGTATGATTTAATGTTGACTTACAAAGTACCCCTTATTACCCTCTGGTAGCTTAGCATTCAAGTTTTCTTTATCATAAGGGGTGATGCAAAAGTCAAATCATTCATAGAAAGCTGTTAAGTCATCTATACCGTCTTTGCAGTGCACAGGTAAAACACATTCTCTGGAGCTTATGGTCTTGCAGCCCTGTCATCCACTACCAACTTAAGGTGGAGCGTCTGCAGCATTAACAAATATAAGTACAATAAGCCAATCCTTAACCTTCTTAAAATCTACTGTTGTGGCCTCATCACCATCTGTTGGGGTATAGTAAGGCACATACCTCCAACAGATAACACTCTTAAGTGTTATATGCTTGTTCAGGTGTCATATTATTCTTTCCAAATACTCAAAATCTTTATCATACTTGCATTCACATTATCATTAGATGCCTCTCCTCCTGCAAAGTGTTGTATAAATATGCCATGCTAGTTCTTAAAGTAATTCCATTCCTGATTTTTACATAAAACTTATCAACCATAAATTAGTAATTCTTTGATATCAACAAGTAAAAGATTGATATTCTGTCATAAATTGCCACTAATGACCTTAATTGTTGATGCAGCAGATCATTTTAAATGGTCACTGTCACAAAAGAAGAATTCTCTTATGTAAAAAAAATTATCATACGTACAGAAATATATGTAACCATGGAAAGTCTTAGAAAATTGCTGAATAAGGCTAAGAGATTTTTGGCAAAACCAATTGTAAAAGGATTCTGCTTTATAATAAACTGAAGAATCTAAAAGCAAATGACAAAAATCTTAATTTGCAAAAGAACACATATGCAAGTATTGCAATAAATTTTTAAATGACAAAAATCTTAATTTGCAAAAGAACACATATGCAAGTATTGCAATAAATTTTTAAGTAAAGGAGTTGTTTAAAGAATGTGCTATCCTAAACTGTGAAGGAAAACTTCTCAAGATTCTGACAATGATTATGACTTAAAATAATACTTTGCAATCAAAACACCTGTATGAGACATTGAAAACAGTCTACAACATATCTATTCAAATAGCAGAAACAGTGTATCCAGATTAGTGATCTTAATTTTCTGACAAAAATCTTGGTAAAAAAATACCACATAAAGCACAGGAAACAACTGATTTTAGATTCAAACTGAACTGCTTGCTTACATTTATTTCATAACTCAACTTAGGCACAAATATTCTAAAATTCGTTAGAATTAATTTTGAAAATAATAAGATATTTTTGGTAATCAACAGAATTGGTTTATAAAGTATCTACATATCTGTTCTATATGGTTAAACAATACAAAGTGCAATAAAAAGATACATGAGTTTTTGTTTCATATGAAAATCTTTCAAGACCATAGATTATAAAAACAAACTGCATCATACTATTCTAGGTTCAAGCTAATTGCCTATATAACCAAAGAATACTCACTTTAATCTACAATGTATAAACACTTATTCAGACAACATATGTTTTCCTCTGATTTTATTTTGCAAAATAATCTACGAGGGTGCTGCACAAATAAAATTAAAATCTTACAACTAGCCACAACTAGTAATAAATTCAACAACAGTAAGCCTTAATTTTCATAAGTACTATTTTAAGTGGATATCATTTTCCTGTCTTAAACCACTTTGGGACTTTTGGTATTGCCCCACTAGTTTGATTACTCATATTTGTCCGTTTGTAATGGTTTTCTTCATTTCTATCTATGCTTGTGGATGCCTGGTTTGAACTTACAGTATCAAACTGTTCAGATGAAGATGCAGCGTGTTGCTGTCTACGCTGTCTGAAAAATAAATCATAAAGAGAAAACCTAAGATTCATAATATAATACTGATAACAATCATCTTCCTATTTTCACATCTTTTCTATCTGCCTTCATATTTGTTTTACCAATCAAAAGGTGCATCAAACTGCACTAAGTTATACAATGTACTTAATCTGAGCAACATATTCAAAATCTTTAAAAATTCTATCATTTGCAATTTTAAATATTCTAGTGATGGAAAGACAGCAGAAATGCTCAGAAAATTATTAGCTTTTCAAGGATAATTTAGCTCTTACAAAAGTGAATAATTCACCTTCTCCTAATATCATCAGATCTGATGACCTTTTATCTGCCATGTTAGAATCTGCTATCCACAACTCATGTAACTCTGATAGGTAAGTGGAAAAGTGAGAGGATTACAGGTTTGTAAAAAGGAGAATTGAGAGAGAGAAAGAAGGAGACAATTGATGCTTGTCAGTGTATCTGTTTACCTATATCCAATATACTTATTTCCTCATATATATTAAGGTGGTTCAAGCAGCAGCTCTACTAAACACTATAGTCTAAACAAATCTTGTGTGTGTGTGTGTGTGCATTACCTATTTGTACTGTATGGGGAGGGTGTTTTACTCTCATAGGACCCAATCTCATGAACATTCTCTACAATCATACAACTTCTTAAACTTATGTATGCTGTCTGCATTAACCATGTCCTCAGTCATTCTGTTCTATTCATCCATCAATCTTATACTATAAAAGTACTTACTTACATTTTTATTAACAAGTTTCTTGCTTACTTTCAAGTTATGTTCTCTGGGTGCTATATCCCCACATTTCTTGAAGAACTGTTAAATTTCCACGTCATCACTCTGTTTTAAAAACTTAAAGTTGTGATCAGGTTACCCCTCACTCTTCTTTTTCTAAGATTAGCAACTTTTAAAGTCTTTAGCCTTTCCTTTTACCTTAGTTCTCTTAATTCTGGTACCATCCTTGTTGCCCTCCTGTGGACCTTCTCTATTAGCTCTATGTGATTCTTTAGGTGCAGTGACCAAACTTAAGGAGCCTATTCTAGTTCTGACCTCATGTAGGAAATGAACAGCTTGCTCATTATTTCCTTATCCATATACTTAAAAGCTATTCTGATAGCTGCCAGGAGAGGTGGTCTCCTTTACTATTTTCCTAATGTGGGTCTCTAGCGACAGGTTAGGGATTACACTGACTCCCAAGTCCTTTTAACACAAAATCCTGAAGCTTATTTTCTTTTAGATAATGATTATATTGAGGTCTTCTTCCACTCTGTCCATGAACAATGAACCATCCCCTGTAATAAAACACACAGGCAAGACTTGAGAGTTGATACTGTCCCCAACCTGTCACCAGAGTCCCACACTAAAGGAAGAAGTAAGGAGACAAACTGTCTACTAACAAATATTGAAACAATATTTGAGTTCAAGGGTAAGACATTATTCAGCATGCTGTTCATATCATACATAAGGCTAAAACTAGAATGTTCTTGTCAAGTGCAGTCATCAAACCCACAGAAGCACAAAGACCTAAGAGAGATGGTCTAAATGAGAGCAACCCAGAAGGTACCAGAATGAAGAGAGGTGAGATACAAGGAAAGACTGGAGACTTTAAAACAGACCATGTTTGAAGAAAGAAGAGTGAAGTGTGTCCTGATCACAACCCTTGAATTTCTAAAACATATCAATGATCTAGACAGTGTGCAGGTCTTCAAAGGACGTAAGGTGAAGACAACCAGAAGGCAGAGCATGAAATTAAACAAGAAATTTGTTGCAAAGTTCTTTTATAGTATAAGAGTGATGGATGAATGTAAAAATGCCTGAAGACATAGTTACGGCACACATGGGCCCCATGAATGTAAAACTTCCTCTCAATACAGTACAAATAGGTGATTTCAAAAAGATACTCAAATTCACAAAAGTCTGATATAACTAATGGCAATAGCTGTAGGAGATTCAGTACAAAAGAGGAAAGGCAGGATAAAGTAGTAAGTGTGTAAGAGGAGACACATTTGAAGAATGGTATTGATATGCACTGTGACCATGATTTTGGAAAGAAATTATGTACTGGATACCCTCCTGTATAGCATATGTATTGGACATAAATAATATACACAGGGAGGGTTGAAGATTGGATGATAAATGAACAAAGGAGTGCAGGATACAGGATAGAGGAAGAAGCTTGGTTAACTGAACATTATAATAACTGGACGAACAGATTTGCAGTTTTGGAATTGGATACTGGAATGACAATACAGCCAACTGTGATACGTGCTTCTGAAGGAGAGTCTAGAAGAAAAATGTTGTCCTAGAGATTATATGTGGCTCAAATGACTACATATTTGTAATCTATTGTTTGCTTTCAATCAATAATCTACTCAAATTCTTTTATGTATCTGATTCTGATAATATTCTTTTCCCAATTCATTGTAAGCACAATTGATGAAATATGCATTCATCAAATGCAGTATATTAAATATATACATTTCTATACAATGATCACAAAAATCATCAAAAATTTATGCTAGGCACTCTAACTCATGAAAGGAGTTTCAACAATGATGGACTCGTTAACTTACTTCCTTTGTTCTAAGCTATTATAGGCGCCAGTGAATGAAGATTTCTTCAATAATGTGTCATCATTAAAGTATGGAGGGGTTGCACCTGAGCATCCAAAATAGAGACGTGCATTAGGAACACAATCAGCAGTGACCAGACTCATATCAGCTGTCAGAACCCTTGTGGGATGCCTGGTATCTGTAATAAATCATTAACAAAGGATCAGTAACCCCCATGATAATGGCAAATACAAGTAATGAAAAAAGAAAAGAACAATAAAACTACTCTAATAGTAATCTTACTAACAAGATTCAATCCATGCACAGGGTGTCCCTGGGTGATGAATGGGTTAGGGTACTGGTCCCTGTTCATTTGTCAATCTGTTTATAAGTTGGAAAATATAAAGAAATGCATAAAATTAGAGGAAATATACATATTCCCTCTTAGGCTCATCCTCTGTTTTTAACTAAAACATCATATTAAACAACACTTAATGAAAAAAAGATGCAGTTCAGCACTTTGTAAGTATAAGTAACTGATTGTATGTCTGTGTAGGATTTAAATATTGTTTTCTAGAGCTCATATGTAAGTACAGGTGTTCATAGGTCGGACAATCGTAAGTTGGGGACCCCTTATATACTGAAGTTAATCATTCTGCCATCCAAGCCTATCCTTTTTCAATTAGTCAACGTCCTTGTAAATGATATAAAACTACCTTACATAAGACAACTATAGGTCAACTAACCTAATTCCAAATTATTTAAACCTTTTTAAAAATTAAAACTCGATTTGTTAAATTCTTTCTAAACAATAAAATTCTTCCTAAACTCTACTCCTACTGAGCTTTTCAAATAACATAAATCCATTCACAATATCAAAAAGGTGTCTTGTACAACACAGTGCCATATTATGATTGTACTATCTCCAGCAGAAACAAAATTACAACATAGTGCCATATTATGATTGTACTCTCTCCAATAGAAACAAAATTTACCACACAGTGCCATATTATGATTGTACTATCTCCAATAGAAACAAAATTTACCACACAATCTCCAAAAGAGGTAATAACCATTGACATAAATGAAAACTCCAGCAATAACACTGAAAAGTTCCTTTTGCTGCTAAAGACTGTTAAAACTATGCCTTGAATTGCTTTACACTCTTGATATGAAAAATAGTGACTTTTGTTTCTATAAAACTAAGCTGCTGGTGCCTCTAACTTAGGTAGTTTCTCCTTTGCAAACATTCAGCCATTTACTTTTTGATCCTCTTTTCCAGTACTTTACGGACTGAATCTATCCATGCTACCAGTCTGTAAATTAATGCATTTTTGCAATCCACATTCTTAAAAAAAACTTGAAATTTGTTTCTTTCCATCCTCTTGGCACTGATCTCCCCAAAACCAAGTTCCTAAACAGTATCTTAGGAGGCCTATCACAGGCAGTCTAATGTTGCTTCAAACTCTCTAAGCAAACATATATATATAAGGAGATTTCATTACAGCCACGTGTGTTTAATCAGTCACATGAATTTAACAATTTACTCATACCTTTCTAAAAATCTTGATGCTTCCTACTGTCTCTTTCTCATCCTATCTCATAAATGTTGGGGGTAAAATGTCCTCCACTGTAAATAAACCTACGAACTTAATGTCTCCTCTTCACATGTTCCTCAGCTGCTATAATAAACTTTCTTTCAGTCCTTCCTGATAAATCCAAGGAATGCTCTCTGATCATCTGTCTTGTCTAATTAAATCTTTCTAGATTTCTCTACTCTTAACTCTTTAATCTACTGTACTTATTTCTTGCTCTCATATATCTCTCAACTGTTGCCTGACTGCTGTGTCATGTATATGTTCTATATAGCATACATCTTTTCTTTAGTTCTTTGTCATTATCTGCTGGACAATAACTCTCATTTGACTTCCTCTGTCCACTTATAACACTAATACCTTCATACTGACCCCCCTCATTAGAAATTTCACAGGACCTCTTTTAAACACAATTCATACACTGACTTTATACTTCCAATTCCCATTTCAAGTTTTATAGATTTTATTTTGCTCTGTATAGTTAATAACCTTGTATCTCTAATTAAGACTTGGTTTTCTGTTTCTATTTTGCTTTTTCCACCATTCACATACTCAACTCTGAGCACTGCATGATCACTCTTCTTAAGTAGGATATCATATCTAGTGTTTTCTATTTCCAGACTACTATGTGTGAAAATTAATATCAGGTCTTAATGACGTGATAACCCTTCTGATTTTACCATGCTTAGCAACATGCTGAAAGAGGAAGTAGTACATAACATGTTCTGAAAACTTGTCTCCATGATTCTTTCAGCATCTGTCAAGTCATCAGAATACAAAATGGCTAGACAGGTAATATACATTTTTTCTTACTTGTCTGCCACTTCCTGCATTAGTGAAGTGGCATCAGGAACAAAGATAAGCCACATTCACTTACATCCATTCTCTTGCAATCACGTGCAATTCACTGAAATTAGAGCCCCCTTTCCATGGTTTCCCCTGGCCACTTCATATAATCTGGTTCAGTCCACTGACAGCAAATCTCCCCCTCTGTACCAAGTCATTCCAACTCACTCTATCCCATGCATGCCTTTCACCCTTCTGCATGTTTAGGCCCCAACCACTTAAAATGTTTTTCACTTAATCCTTCCATCTCTAGTTTGATCACCCCTTCTTTTCTCTTCCATTCTTGATACACATCTTTGTCAACCACTACAGTATACACCCTCTTGAACTCTCTTAACCTCCCTCATCTCTGCCACACCTCTTCCTTACCCTTTTATTATTTACTCAATCAAACCACCTCACACCACATACTGTCCTCAAATATTTCATTTCCAACACATTCACTTCCCTCCACACATCCTCATCTATAGTCCATACCTTGCAAAAATATTGAGACTACTACACCTTCAAACATACCCATTTTTTTTCCTCCATGATAACTACCTCTCTATCTACACATTCCTTAATGCTACAAGAACCTTTGTTCATCTCCCTTTTTGACTCACATCTACTTCCATGGTTCCATTTGATGTCATGTCCACTCCCATGCATCTGAAACATTTCACTTCTGCCAAATTTTCTTCTTTCAAACACACATCCTAACTAATACATCAATACAAAATCAATATGATAAACTACTTTTCAACACTGATTAAAAGTACAAAAAATTATAAATAACTTACAAAGACTAAATTCTAATGTAGGGTCAGCAAGAAATGGTCTGATGAAGTTGATCACTGCAGCAATGGTGTCAGTAGGCTTAAAAGATGCTTGAATAACATGATTATCAGGAAAGTATATTCGAAGGTGGGTGACAGGATACTGGTTGAGAGCAGACAGGACTTTTGAGCTTTCCTCCAATTCCCGCATTTGCTGGGTCATCAGAGGAGCTTGTTCCATTTCATGCCTGGATGAATGAAAGAAAATCAGTCCTCATTGAATTTTTTTTTCATACATGCTCACCATTTCCCACACGAGCAAGGTAACATCAAGAACAGATGACTGAGCCTTAGAGGGAAACTTCCTCACTTGGCTCCTTGCTCTGTTCCTTCTTTTGGAAAGTAATACTGGAAGGGATGATTTTCAACCACCCACACCCGCTCCTCTTAGCCACTTTGTATGTCATACAGGGACTATCTGGGCAGTATTTTTTCACCCCTAGCCCACGGAATAAAAATACAGAAACAACATACTCACAGAATTTTTTGTTGCTCCCGATATAACTTTTTGATTTCATTAACAGACAACTGGAAGAACGTGTCATCCTCGTCAGTAATAATGGTACGTGGAGCATCATCCATGTTGAAGAGGATGGCATTATGAGATCCAAGCTGTTGAAGAATGTTATATTAGGTTGATTAATGAAATATTTCTCTAATTCTAGAATAAATGTATTCCATTTTCTAATCTACAGTAGAAAATAAGAACAAAAAAGAGTTAGGTGCATACTCTTTGTATCATGTTCTTAAATTCAGTATACTTATGCATCCATGGACCCATCTTATAGGGCTCCTACAGCATTAAGGCTGCATTCTATGTGAGAATAAGGAAAGGTGGACTCTTCTCGAGTAAGAAGGTCCTCAATGATGCAATACTCTTTACTATCCAATGATGATGGTGCAGCCTCATCAGAGGTGACTATTTAAAAGCGGTGTTACTATTTGCAGGCACAGTCCAGAAAGCCTGTAATCGTAAATACACATACATGTGAAATGCACCGAAACCACAGATCCCAATCAATATCCAGGCCCCACAGACCTTTCCATGGTTTACCTGGGACGCTTCACAAGCCCTAGTTCAGTCCATTGACATCACATCAACCTCAGTATACTATACTGTTCCATATCACTCTATCCCAAGCACATCTACCCTCCTTAACATTAAGGCCCCAATCCCTGAAAATAATTTTTTTGCTCAATCCTTCTATCTCCAATTTGGTCTCCCCGTTTTCCTTGCTCCCTCCACTTGTAACACATATATCTTTTTTGTCACCCTTTTCTCACTCGTTCTCTACATATATATAAAACCAACGATTGCTCTAAGTGCATTACTATGTGTGGTTTGCAGATCTATTCTATTTAATTCTGAGAGTTTGGAAGACCAAGCAGGTGTGGCATAGTTTTAAGTTTTCCTTGACTGCTTCATGTGCTTTGGTTCAGCCCACTGACACCATAGCCCCTTTATATCACATTGCTCCAATTCACTCTATTCCTTGCACACTTTACAACCTCCTGAATGTTCAGACCCTGTGCATTCAAAACATCTTTCACTCCATCCCTCCACTTCCTTTCCCCTTCTCCTCATTCCCTTCATTTCCACCACGTATACCCTTTGAGGTATCCTGTACTCACTCATCTTCTCCATATATCTAAACCGCGTTAGCGAGGTAGTGCAAGGAAACAGAAGAAGAAAGATCCATCCACTCACATACACACATATATACATACATGCACATATATGCAAAATACATACATGCACATATCAACATATACATACATATACATACACATGCATATACACATAAACACATGTAAACATTCATACTTGCTTGCCTCCATCCATTCCTGATGCCACCCTGCCCCAAAGGAAATAGCATTGCCACCCCCTGCGTCAGCAAGGTAGCACCAGGAAACAGACGAAAAGGCCACATTCACTCACACTCAGTCTCTAGCTGTCATGTGTAATGCACCAAAACCACAGCTCCCTATCCACATC
>JAYMFT010047412.1:0-29934 GCA_038088735.1 Panulirus argus
GAATACGTGGGAAGTATTCTTTCTCCCCTATCCCCAGGGATATATATATATATATATATATATATATATATATATATTTTATTATTCTTGATTGCCATTTCCTGCATCAGTGAGTTGTGTGTGTGTGTGTGTGTGTGTATGGCAAATCATGCCAATTTATATATTTTTTTGTAAACCTTTTTATAAGATGAAATGGGTTCATTCTAAATGCGTCCATATGTCATATCCCTGAGTCACAAGAGGGCTGTCAGGTATGTTTATGTGCTGCATAAACACTGTTTCTTTCTCTGTTTTGTATGATGTGCGTTTTGAATACCATTATTTTTTTACGTCTTGTGGAGTCACCTGTTAAAGCTACACATATTAAGCAAAACATTATTGTATGAATGATAGACCATATTCTCCTTTTGGAGGATTTTAGAGGAACCTTTCTTTTTCTTGGAAATTCTCCTTCAGAAAAACAGTCATGTTGCTGTAATAGGCTTTAGATGTTTAAGACCCAGCTTGTACATTATTTTTCTTTTTTGTGTCTTCTTCAGACACTGCATCTGGAAGCAACTATGTGAGAAGTAAGGATGTGTCAGGAATGTGTTAAAGAAGAATATCCAGATAGGGTAAGTTATTACATTGGCTTTTACTGTTTCCTGTCATATTTTTGTAAGATTCTCTTTTCCACAGATATATTTCTCTCCAGGATTGGATTGTCCTGTTAACTTTCAGAGAATGTCTCGGTTCTTAGGGAACTGAAAACCTTTAATTCCCTGAGTTCTGGTGAGGTAATTACCTCTCACCTTTCAGTGATTTCCAGTTTGATGCTAGTTGCCTACTGGCTCAGCCCGGGTCACAGCAACTTCTATGGTAATGACACCATTGTTCCCTGACCATAGCTACCAACCTCACTCATTATTCTTTTGGTCCCAGACATGGGCTTTTTTTTTTTAAACCCTGCTTGTGGGTGGTATGGAATCACTTGGCTTATGTTTTCCAGCAGTCTTACACTGTGACTATTGCTGCACCATGAAGCACTGGGGGACCAAGGTTACCCCAGTGACAGGAATGTAGTTAATCCCTTATAGGGCCAAAAATTTGTATATGAAAATAATGAGTATTAATGTAGAGAAGATCCTTTTCTCAGTCACCTTTTATTATTATAGCTAGTCCTTTTGCCTCCCAGCCACAATTTACGTAGGAGTTATCAGAAGTTGTAGACATTTTACTGTGTGAGGATTTTCTGAAAGTAATGTAATGCACTGAAATGTCTCTTCATGAAAATTCCCTTTTTGTTACCACTTGATTTTAGGAGAAGAGTTTGTGGCATGTATGTAATGTTCAGACCTTAGAACTTAATTATTTTTGATGCTAATGTGCATTAGTTTGGGATAAATTCAAAACCTTAAGTTTTTAGCAAAAAATAAATGAACTGATGGGTATATAAGATAAAAGTGAATTTACAGATATCTTGATTTTGATTTATTCTTTGGAGACTGCTGCTAGAGAACTTTATGCCACATGCCCAGTAAAATTATTGTGAAAATTGGTAGAGATCACCAGATACTATTAAGGGAACATAAAGTTGCACATGAGAAGCTTAAAACCTCTCTCAGCAAGGAAAAATGATTTTGATGATGGTGCCAAGATGCTAAGGAGTGATAAAAGATGCATGTGAAAGAAAATTAGATATTCTTATGTGAAATCTTCATCAGATTGTGACATTTTAGTATTATCTAAGAATAAAGAGGATATAGACTTTTAATGTACTCACTGCAAATTTGCTTAAAAAGACTATGACATTCAATTAGTTCAGAAATGCAGCAAGGCATATTGATGGAAAAAACAAGACAGCTGTGACAAAGAATGTTACAAATTTGAAACTGCATGGAAATCTCAAATAAAGCTTTAGAGTAGAAGGTAGGGCTGCTGTTTGAATCTTCACATTTTTCATTAATATCATGGAAAGATGTAGGCTGAGAAGAATTGGCTGTTAGAAAGAGAGTTGTTAAAGTATATGGTAAACTGAAAAGAGTGTCATTACTGAATGTGATATGGAATAATGGAGCATAATAAGGGAGGAGTGACAAAGGAATGTAACCCATGGGACATGGATTAGAAGATTCTCCATGATTTTAAGTATGAGAAGAGCATGTTTCAATGTTATAAGTAGATCCTCTGCTGAAAATTTGATGAATAATGTTGTTGATGGTTTAATAGATGATTAGACCTCAGAAATAAGTTATCTGCAGGGTACAATCTGTCTGGACTCGGGAGCATATTTGGCTAATCTGCAAGGGTGCTTAGGCTGTGGGCACAAGGATACACTCAGTGTTGTCAATAGAACCACCTCTAGCATCCAAGATTCTCCACAAGAAGTTATTGAATATGACCGTGAGTTTTTAAAGGATTTTTGCTTCCTGTGTAGATGAAATGACAGTAGTATTGTATTGAGAATTTTTTCAGATTTTATATCTCATTGTTTTTGATTGAAGATATTTAAACAATTAATCCAGTTTCCGTGTGCTTGTGATAGCCTTCAGACCCAGTGATATTGGCACTGAGTTTTATTATGTCCCACTACTGCACATGTGTGCAGGACATCATATTGTCACCCCCAGCATTTGCTTGTCTGTCCCTTTTTGGACACATCCATGTTAACACAATAATGCAAGAACAATACTTGATAGAAGCATTTTACTTGCACATTAGGTTTCCTGTGGAGGTGGTGAACTGAGTTAGAATTTTTATATTGATTACAAAAAAACTGATTTTTGTTTTTGCAAGTGCTATAATTTTGGAGTACTGAATGATGGGAAGCTCAAATTTATAACACGTGTTTGGCTTACAAGTAACGTGGCACACAAATTTTTACAAAACTTTTTTCCCCACATGTAACTCATTGTGGGATAGCCAGTGCAAGTGCCTCTTGTTGACAGGAAGAACAGCTACATCACTTACTATTAAAATTTTCCAGCTTTACATGAGGTATTTGAATAACTCTTATTTCTTGCAACTGATAGATTTTCCCATGGATTTTTCGTTAGGTGATGAAATGAGATGGGACATCATGGTTCAGGGAAAGACTTTGCCTAGATGATCTTTGAGATATAAAAAACTAATTATAGGAACTGGAAGGGGTGGGAGGGTATCATTTGCTTTGGTGTGTTAATGTGTCACGCTCCTCTTTTTTTGGCATTTTAATACAGTAGACAGTTTTAAAAGATTAGGGAATGATAGTCAGTATTTTAGTACCATTTTTGATAACTCAGTTCATTTTCAGATGTCTGTGGGAACTGTAACCATGTGATTGCAACTCATGGGCACCGCTTTTGGGTGGAGGATGACTATCAGTATTATGAGATGAGCTGCATGCTGTGTGGTGAGGCAGAGGACACTCGATCTTGCTACCCTGATGACCCACGCATGGAAGCATCCTTGTTTTAGAAGAATGTCATTTAGTGTTTTGAAATCTTGACCTTCCTTGCACACATGGAGACTATGCCTTGAAAGTCTTGAAGCTGAGATTGTGAGATGAGGTTCTTGTGCAGCTGATGATATGATTCTGTCCTGCCGGTAGCGGGTATATGTCTAACATGTTTAATATTCCACATAGTAGTATGAGTAGTCATTTTGCCATACTTGCCCTTTGGGATGGAGGAGGACTGCCGTTATGGTGAAGTTGAATATTTGGTGTGGTAAGCTAGAAAATTTTGCTCATTATAATCCACCCCATATATCTGATTTTGTTAATAATTTAAATTGTGTCTTACTTTTTTATTTTGTAGATGTCTAAGTGTGGTAAACTCATTTTAATGTCTTAGGAATTGTACATAAGTATGTTTATGTACAAATGTGTACTCATTGAAAAGTTTTATTTGAAAGCTCAAAATTTGTTGTAATGACATTTTTCCATCAAAAAACTCATGCATCCGCCAGATGTGATGAGGATATACGTATCATGAATTTATCAAATTTTCTTCAAGAAATAGATAAAGTGTGGCAGATTTTGTTTTGAATTTAAGTCGTACATAATCAACTAGAATGGGATATATTTTAATCTTTATATGTGGTCGTAAAGCCAAAAGAATGGTTCTTCATTAACCATTTATATTGTTGACAATCTACAGCATTTTTAATACAGATGCATGCACTTGATAATAAGTGTTTGTTAAATCAGTTTTAAGTATTTATTCCATTTAATCATGTTTGATATGGTAGTATTCTTGATAGTGTAATCAGCTCAATAAAACCAATATGGTTGGAGTAAGAAAGGTACGGAGTGTTTTGCTATTTTTTACATTGTGTATAACAATTTTGGTGGTGCGGCATGTTGGGCATCACTTTTCAGTGAAAGAAGTAGTGAAAGAAAAAAATGTGGTTGTCAGGAATCCATTAGAGGATTTGGTTGTCATTATTAGAGAGTTTGAGAGTTTTGATAATGATATCAGGGAAAGTGTTGAATCTGTAATAAGTGCTTGTAGTGCTATGTGCAGGGTCATGGTGGTGAGTGATGAAGCTGTGTATCCACCTTTGCATTTACCACGACAAGTAGTATCCCTGGTTCTTACTCCGGGCTTACTGCGACATCGTCCCAACCTGAAAGGTTTCTTAACAGGTGCAAGATATGTTTTACTTTTGCCAGATGGTGCTCGTTGCTCCTCATCTACACAGTTAGTAGATTTGATAAATTTATTAGATACAGGAGATTCACAGGTAGTGGCTGTTGGTGTTGGTGGTTCACCATTAACATGCCACCGCTATACTCTTGATATTCAGGCATGGACACTGACAATAGCTCCTGCTCCTCAGAGTGAAGCATGTGATGCAGTTAGCGGACGTGCAGCACTGCTGATGAAAACTGGTAGCCTTTTACAGCTAACTTATCCACTTGCTCGCCCCATACCCCTTAGTATTGGTATCCAAGGTGCTGCACGGACTTGGAAAGTACATGTTAGTCGGGGTGGTCTACTTGGAGAGGGGCGACAGCTTTATGCCAACGACCACTTGCAGTGGAAACGTGATACTGTTGAGGAGGAACGAAAACGTTCTCTTTACAATGCGTTGGGTGTTAAAAAAGTAGTAAGTACAAGTGGTAATGTACTTTGGTATGGTTGTACTCGTACAACTCCTCGCTGTTTTCCTACTGTGGTAGATGATACACCAGATTATCTGTACTTGGGACGTTGGACACCACCATGTTGCTTAGAAGGGTTAAGAGCTACTGCACGCCACGTTTTTCAGGTTTTGAAGTCATGTCGAGCGCGTTGGTGGCTAGAAGGAGGTTCCTTGTTGGGTGCAGTGAGGAATGGGGATATCATACCTTGGGACTACGATGTAGATGTGGGGATTTACTCACAGGATGTTGATCGTTGTCCACAACTTAAGGCAGCACGTTGGCAGACTTTAGAAGATCCTGAGGGTTTTGTATGGCAAAGAGCCTCCGAAGGAGGGTTTTTCCGTGTTCATTACAGCACTGCTAATCACTTGCATGTCGATGTATTTCCATTTACCCCACGAGGAGGTACCATGACCCGAGGAGGTGCGTGGACTACTGGACACCGTCAGGATATAGACTTCCCAGAACACTTTTTGCGGCCATTTGCTTCTGTAAATTTTGCCGGAATTTTGGCTTCTGCACCAAATAATGTTCGAGACTTCTTAGAACTTAAATTTGGCACAGGGGCAATTGAAACTCCTCAGTATCCCAACCCTGATGTGCGTCTTCCGTACAATATGTCAGCGCTAACCCCCAGTTGATTGCTGATTTGCAAAAAATGTTATAACTTTGGTTTTTGTTGCATTTATATACATTTTCATTTAAACTGGTGCTGTTTTGTACATAGAAAATACAGTGCTGTACATTCTTGTCTTAATAATTGATCTCATGTCCATGATGTGCATGATGTAGCTGCTGTGTTGTGTTGTCTTCCAGTATTGGCTAGTTGACAGTGTTGTGATATTAGAAAATTTTGATTAACTGCTTTCTTCCATGCAATCAAAAATTGTTGATAGTCTGTAAATATATTAGTGTATGTGTTTTCCAAAGTGTATTTTGCTTCATTGTGTATTTCTCTAAATACTTCCATTACAGGGTATATTTGCAACATTTTTTGGTCAATTTTATCTCTGGTGATCAATGAAGAGAAAATTAGTCTTGTTTTTAGCTTAATTAGTTTTTTAGAGGAATATGATTTCCTTAGGATATCAGTTTTTGAGAAAGTAATGCTTTTATCATTACTTAGAAATTCAAGAACTGTATGCAGCCATCTTTTGTTGTTATAATTTATTTAATTTCAGTTGATGGAGCTCTGGTAGTGATGTAAAAATTTTTTAATATCTTGTATAGCTAGCATTATGTTTTATTTGAAGTTTTTGATGTTTCACAAGAAGCAATACGATTTTTTTTTTATGTAATGTGTTGTGTATTTGAATACTGTTTTTCTTTATAGGAAGAAACACATTATGCTATGTTTCATGGGCAAGAACTCTAAATAGAAATTAAAATTAATATGATACTTGTGTGAGTTCTGCTTTGCTTCATCTTCTATAGGAATATCTAATGCTAGATAATGGAGAGACCTTTTACCTACTTAGTTAGAAGAATTGCAAAGGAGGAAAATCACATCCTAAAAATATAGAATGAAGTTAGTTTTCCTTTGATAATTCTGTTATTTGATTTTGATATTTATGCATTATATTCAGTGCTTATATGTAATGTATTTATTACATTTGAGATTTTTTTTACATAACATTATGGAATATTGTAATTATTCAGTTTTAGGTGATTAGTAATTGTTTGCATGTTAGTGGATAATAATGTGCTGTCACATAACAAGTTGTTAGCAATTAGATGACCATAGAGACACGCCATGGTGTAGAAGTAGAGCTCAGCAGGCACATCTTCAGAGACTTAGGTATAGTCTTAAGGTGAGAGGAGGTTTGACTGGGTATGATGTGCTGTGCTATGTTCATAGTGTAGTTGAGCAGTGTGTACACCACTGTAGCAGTAACTAGGTTGTGCTGAGTTGATCTGAATCTTGCTAGGATTATTTCTAAGGGGAATGGAATCAACAGGACCTTTTCAGTGACCATTAACTGTGATTTTAATTGGAGATGCAAGCAGGGAGTTTCATTGGTTTTGGAAGTTTTAAGGGAGTATATGGTTGTAAGATGTTTAATCATAGAGTATGTCTGGCATTGTGCAGTGATAGAGATGCATTGGGTAGACTCTGTTAATGCCACTCATACTGGATAATGAAAGACAGGATAATGATTTGTATGGATTCTATAAACTCATGTTAAGACCCTAGACTAAGCAAGAACTTGTCTAAGAGGATGCCACTGCATTCAACCAGCTTATCAATGATTACAGCTACATCTTTACATAATATGATTGCTAGTGGGTTGCCATTTTTTTTTCTTTCTCTTTTTGTTATATCTTGTCACCATGCCCGACATAAATTTGGTAGTGTAAGGGAATGAGACTAAGTCTTCAAGGAAAAATGCTCGTTTGGCCCCATTTTTTGTTCTTACTGTTAGAGTGATAATGCAGGAGGGAAGGATTTCCAGCATTCCTGTTCCTTCTCTTAATAGATGCTTCCTGCAACTTGCTGGAGATAAGAATTGTATTTTCTCTTCCCCAGGCCCAGGGATATTTCCACTCATATAATGCCAGATTAGTTTTATGATTAACAGAGAGTTTCATGGAATTTAAAGTTTAGGGAATATCTTGTTACTGTGTTGTGTGATAAAGAACTGTAGTGCATAAGTGCTCAGAATGTAGGAGGTTTCTCAAGAAAGGTAATTCCCTTCATTCTTGACATACTACTCGACAATAACTATCCTACTTCTGTGTGGTCGAATAAATCAAATTTATACTCAGCAACTCACTGCTGTATATCCTGTCACTGCTACTCATGCACTGTATCTTTATCAGTATTTCCCAATAGTGAAGAAGAGAATGCTTTAAGAATGTTGTAACTTGAGGAATTCTACTTGAAGCTTGGTTACTCTTATGGTTATGTTGGGTGTAGTGCTTCCTCTTGGAGTGATTTATTCAGTTATTTTCTCATGGAGTCATTAATTCAGTTATCTTGTTAATGTCACACACCTTCCTAGATGAAAGTGTGTAATTGTATGAACTCAGGTTAGATTGGTAAGTTTACTGAGGCTGTTGAGATTGCAAATTGATGATAACATCTTTGGAGACTGCAAGGGCCACCATGCTTTATGATAGAGATTTGCTAATCAGAACCTAGTAATTCAGTTAAGTCTATGTTATTGACCAACCGATTCCTTATTACAATAATCATATTGCACAACAGCAGTCAGTAATGAGATATGTCATATTTCATAGTACAACCCATGATTCTGTTACTGGAGAAGATGCAGAATTATTTTACAGGAAAAGTATAATAATGTTTTATCTGATGTCTTGGAAATAGGTTATTGTCATTTGTGGTAGAGAACAAATTTCTTGCCATTGACAAAACTGCTTGGGATATGTTTGATGGAGTTGGCAATATAAGGTATAGAAAAGCAGCCTTGATATCTTTACTAGGTAGATATCTACTGTGTATGATAATTATGCAAGAATGGAAAGAAAGCAGTTAATACCACTTAACATTTTCCCAATTTAGTGAGGTAGTGTCAAGAACAGGTGAATGACCCTTTAGGGAAAAATCCTTGCTAAACTACATCTCCTCCTAATTTTAGAAAGTGACAGTACAGCACATAAGTTAGAATCATTTGATTCCTGAAAGCCTTGGTGAATTGAGGAAACATATAGGTATCTGTAGAAAGATTGCTATGCTAAGTCCTCATCAAGATCCTCCATAGATTTTGGCTGGAAGAGTACCCTTAAGTGTTTCGATGTAGAGCTGTAAGAACTGATTTGAATGATTAATTGTCCTTTGGCTTATGGTTAAACATGTGTTGTTGGATATTCCATTTCCAATGGATTTTTCATTGTTACTGAAATAATACAGTAAAAAGTATCTGTGTGAATGTTTGTTTTGTATTTTTAAGAGTAGTGTCACATTAAATAAAAAAGATTTAAGAGAATGTGATTTATCCTGATGGACATGACTGCTGTAGTGGAATGCTTTGATGGTCACATGTGAGGTGTACCTGCAGTTTTGGTAGGAGTAATTATCATTTAATCATCTAGGCCAAATAGTGAAGACCTTAACTGGAGAACCTTGTTACAACTGAAACTGTCAGCACTCTACAAAAACTATCTTCCTAGGTTACAACTTTCATTGTCATGGCCTTCAGAAATAAAAACACTCATAGGTCATTTTTATATCTGGGCAGGTCAACTGCAGTTTACTTCCAGAAAGTCATTCCCAGTGTATTGCTTGTAAAATAATAAGTTTTTACAAAATGACAGGAGGTTTGATGGGTACTTGCACTTACCATGTAACGACTGCTGTTGACAGAAGTGACAGTTTCTCTGAACATTGCTATCTTATGGGCTCGGGAAATAAGTGATGACCAGTAATTGTACCATTGTGGTTAGTGAATTATTATTACAATAGTGGTCATCCAGTATTAAAGTTGTAAGTTAACAGAGGAGTTACCAAATTAACAAGTTCTTTGTTTAAAGGGCTGAGATGTAGTGGCAATTAGAATGGTTGTTGGGGACTGCTGCCACTGTATTTGAAAATCAAATCATTATCCTAAGAGTGCTGCCAACATATAGACATATTTTGCTCCAGATACAGGTCTACCCAGTGACACAGTTACAAATTAAATAGTGAGCACTCACAGCTTGACAACCAGTTCCATCGTTGGTTATTGACCTCTGGTAAGATCTTAAAGTTACTCATTGATGTACACACTTTTAAAATGAATGCAGCTTAATCTCAGATGACACTGATGAGAATAGTAGTGGGAATCTAGAGTTAAGAGTGTCATGCGAGGTACCTGGGGGTAAATTAGAGCTAGGATGAGTTGGGAGAATTTATGCAAAATGTGCAAGAAGCCTCAATGTTATTCAAACCCATTTGTTTTTTATAATCACCCCAGGACCTCTCTCTGAAAGAGTCGTGGTGTTACCCTGGACCCTGTTTTTAGGGGCTTATACAGTTCCAAGTCTGCAGTACACTTATTAGTAGGGACATGAATTCCTATGAAGTGAGAAGTTCTTTGATGAAAGTGTACTCTGTTTCATCAGTAGACGATGATTCAGCCTCGCCAAAAGTGACTTTTCACTCATGGTGTAATTGCAAATAGGCAGAGTCTAGTAACACCAACTCTTACGTGTGTATTTGATACTATTTTTTTTCCAAGGTTAATACAGGTAAAATATAAGAGCTTCAGATAGGTAGCCAGTTTTGTATTGTAGAAATTAAGAGAAAAGAGTAATGTAAGATGTTCAAAAGCTGTATAGAAATTATTAAATAGACACAGATAAAGGTCAAATTATGTGGCTTGACCTCTTAGGATATATAGTATGTCATATTTTGTTAGGGAAGACATGGGGTACAGTAGTATATATAAAGAAGTGAAGGAAGAAACTGGAAAAAGTAAGATTCTGTGAATAAGATACCAAAGACAAGGTCTATTTCATTACAGGATTCTAGGAAAATTGATTTGCTCAAGGCAGTAGAGTGGTTTTGTGTACAGGGGTAGAATGTTAAAGGAGACACTCTACCTTGGCATTCAACTTATTATGCAAAATGAATACTCCAGAAGCTCTGTAATAGTGTGAAAGATCTTGGTTAATTTAGCACACACAGGATACAAGTTGAACATATATGGTGGAGTAGTTGTATGCACTTGATCCACCTCATGTAAATGGAAACAGTTGAAGTTAACAGAGACATGCATGTGTCGTATAATGTGCTCAAAATAGGTTGACTGAAATTAACATGTTATATAAAAGTTTTGTATTGAAAAATGAATTTTGCATAAAATTCAGATATAAATATTACAGTACAGTATCAAATTTTCAAGACATCAATAATCAAGTTTTTATCATCATGGTTTTTTGTAAAATTCTAAGGTTTGTGTTGTTGTACTTTGATTCCAGGATATCTCGGTTAGATAGTCCATTCTTCTTTGTCTGAGTGTGCCATACATATATCTGCAAAGAAAATATAGATTTTAAATAATTTTGTTAATCATATATATTTCAGGTTGAGTTTATTTTTAAGGCAGGTTTTTAGCCCGTGAATAATCTCCCTATACTGGAAGACATTTCTTTGGCTTATAGAGCATTTTAATTACTCCACTCCAACTGGAAAACTTAGACACTGGTTGTGATGGGATGAGCAACTGAAACTGGAGTTCACTAGTTGTGGAGACTATTGCAGTACCCCCCCCCCCCCTTGAGGGATTTCTAGGTGGAACAATCATCAGAGATATAGATAGATTGGATAGAAGCAGTTGGAACTCAGTAATTGTTAACCTTGCCAAATGATCAATAACATGGTCTCTTGAATTTATTTTGGTAACTATGAGTGAACTTTGGTATCACCTTTTGAATTAAGAGATTTTGCTACATTCTGTTCATGCAGAGATTCTCCTTAACATCAAGTCAATGGAATGGAAGTGATCTACCTTCATACTTTTTTTCATACATGCTCGCCATTTTCGGTGTGAGCAAGGTAGCATAAAGTACAGATGATGGAGCCTCAGGAGCTAAAATCCTCACTTGGTTTCTTCCTTTGTACTTTCTTTTGGAAAGTAATAGAGGAAGGGAGGATTTCCAGTCTGTTCCCTTTGGGAACTCCCTTGAGGGGATGGCCATGGCATGGGTCTCTATAACTAGTGAACTCCAGTGCTGCTTCTTAGCCTTAAGTGCCTTACCCTTAACAGGCCACTGGCAGGAGAGAGAGGGAAAGACTCTAGCAGTGTTTTCAGAGGCTCGCACCAAATATTCCCACCAACTACTTTTACCTAATGTGTCTACCTAATGTTCCCACCAAATGCTCCAACTTACTGCCTCTACTTAATGGTCCCAGATAATGTTCCCATCCACTACTTCTACCTAATGGAATTGATACACAAGAATTTTTCCTTTTTCAATTGTTACCTTAAAAGGAAGACTACTTCAAAATTTAGATATGTCGTGTTATGAAAATGAGTAAATTTAGGTCTTGTTTTCACAACATTAACAGTAACTGAAGCAAAATCTAACAATAAGTTTAATGATAAGTAAACTTGGGACATGTCTTCACAACAGTTACACTAAATAAAACAAAATTTGATATTAAGGGTAGAGTTATCTGCAACTTTTGCAGTTCACAGAAATTTTTGTAAACTAGTCAAAACTTAGGTTTGTATCCACCCATGTTGTACATACAGAACAGGAAAATCCATTGTTTCTATGTAATGTGTTTTACTGAGTGTGTCATTGTAGTCACCTGAGTGTAGTGCAAGTTTGGCATCAAGTTAATGCCCTTACCAAATGGCATCAATATTATCTCATCACCAGTTATAACTGAAGACACTCCATGAACAATCTATACATGGTGATTTAGCACCCTTACTGCCTCATATTCATTATATTTTGATCTGACAGTGGAATTGAATTCCATAACCTTATATGGATAGTATGTGAAATCCACACAGGAGATAAAGCTCTGCACTCTTACTTAAATACACTGTACTTTGGAATGCATAGAAAATATTTATATTAGACTTGAAACATGTTCAAACTACAGTGTCTGCAGAAAACCTTGTTCATCCCATATGTTTTCAAACGCAATATATGGTTAAGGTTTATTATGAGTACAAGCATGTGACGCTCTTAGGGTGAAATCATTGTAACTGTGGTCTCTAAAACCCGTGTTGCTAACAGTGTGAGCACCAGCAACCTGCCTCAGTGTGCCTAAGGCAATCTTTAGGGAAGGATGTTCTTTCTTTACTCTTCCTGGCTGCCAATTCATTTTGGGAATTTCAATTCGGGGTGCTACATTTCTTCCACCTGTGCTTCAAGATGGCTGGCTGTTATCTTTCTGAGGAGGAGGAAGCCCAAATTCTTGCCTGTAAGCAAGAAAATGTGGGTACACATGAGATTTTAAGGCATACTGGGTGCTCAGAATGCACAATGAGGTGACTGCTTGCCAGTGCTCGTGGCCTCAAAGACAATGTCATCCCACCACCAACCTATCTCTAGTTGCCAAAGGAAGACTTCAAGATGTATAGATAATCTCCTAAGATGAATTAAAGCAACTCTAGATCATCACTCTAGGAATATGTTTTGGTTGTGGGATGATGATGTCAGGAAGGCCACAAGCACAGGGGTGATGGGGTGGACAAGGGTTTTTGCAGATAATGAATAAGTATCTTTGTTGTCTTTATGAAAATAATTTTTCTGAGGTTTGGATTTGAATTGTAGGTCGAACGTTTGACCGGATTTTGGATCCATGCTTGTGTATTCTTATTTATCAGCTGTCTATGATCCACAAGTAACACTCAAAGTCTTTCTTATTTTCCCCAAGTTACTAAGAATACTTTAGAAAAAAATATTTAACAGAACTAACCTTTGTGCAGTCATCAGCTTTAAATTCAATCTCTTGAGGTTTTATTCTAAGGCTCTTCAAGAAACCATCTTCCTCATACCCAGGTGTGTAAGGCATTTTTGCATCTGGCATCTGAAAAAATAAAGTAAAGTACAGGTAGTTTTATGATGAAACTTAAGAGTAGAGGACAAAGAGGAAGACCAGGAGGTACATTTGGGAGAAGTGGAAATTGTGTAGATGTGCTTGAGTTCAGGCATAGAGAGGCCATCTTAAGTCCATGAAGAATGTAGATGATAGCTGGTGAATTTCATGGTGTGTGTGAATGCGTGTGATTCCCTATATAAGCAATATGGATGGGGACTTATACAATGCACAGTATTGTCTACACACACAATTTCATTACTTAGTTTGTTTCATGTTAGTTTAGAAGTAATACTTACTATCTTTTCTAAGGCATTTCTTAGTCTGTTACTAAGTCTTTTCATTGTTTTCTGTTTTTGGTAATTTTGAAAAGCTATTTTATATCTCCTTTTGTCTAATCAATTCCAAAACTTTAAAACTGTAATCATATCTCCCCTCTTCCTATTTTGTCCAACATGGTATCTATGATTACTGTCGTACCACAGATACAATACTATTTTGCTGTGTTGAACCTGTATAAGATCTACAAATTTCTTAAAGTGAAATAACCAGATTGGTGATGCATACTTCCATATAAGTCTTACATTCAGAACTTTTTCCATGTACTTGAGGGAAATTTTGACAGTAACCAGTCTGTAGTTTGCCAACTTGACAACAAACATCATATTACAATTTAGCAAGAGTAGTGACAATAAACAGGAAGATATAAGGCACCTGTAATAGCTAAAATGATATGAATGACACCATAGGAGAGAAGTTTTTCACTGCCTTATGTGTAATTTATTGTTTGAGTGCTTGGAATGAGGGTACTTTGCCAGAGGACTAGATGGATGCAATGAGTGAACTGCTGTGCTAAGGTAAAGGTGTCATGAATAAATGAGAAAACTTTAGGGGATTATTTTCTGACCAGGTGCATAGGAGCGTTGATTTTAGAAAATAAAAAACTGCATATAACAAATTAAATATAAGGCAAGATAGGTATTAGGAAGGATGCTCGCAAGTGGATGAGATATTCACAAAGAAAACAGTAACATCACAAAAACTATATATATAGATGAAAATATAAAGAGCATACACAATAAACATACTTGAAATCAGTGTAATGTCTGTTTTGGAAACCTCACATTCTGCAAATAGCAAACCCTTCTAGAACAAGACTTAAAAATTTATACAGAAGGGAAGATTTTCTGCCCCACCCCATTCCTGCCCATATTAGTCATCTTTTACAATCAAAAGATACATGGGTGGCATTATTTCACTACTATTCTGAGGGATATTATTATTATTATTATTATTTTTTCATACATATTCGCCATTTCCCGCATTAGCGAGGTAGTGTTAAGAACAGAGGACTGAGCATTAGAGGGAAAATCCTCACTTGGCCCCCTTCTTTGTTCCTTCTTTTGGAAAAGTAAAAAACAAGAGGGGGGATTTCCAACCCCCTAATCCCTCCCCTTTTAGTCGCCTTTTATGACACGCAGGGAATACATGGTAAGTATTCTTTCTCCCCTATCCCCAGGGAGCTGTACAAGAGTAGGATGTATGAAAGAGATTTTTCATATCACCTTGATGGATAATGGGAAGTGGCAGTTTGGACGTAGATAGGTGACTAGGCAGAATTCATTATTTCATACCTGAAGTAGGTACTGGACACTGACAGAAAAGCCTGCCATATCAACAGGAAATTTTCTGTTTGCTTGCCATCCATCATACCAGCTGAAGAATTCACCTCCTTTTAACACTGGTGTTGAAATACCAGCACCAGTTACTAAGCCCACAGGCCACATAGACACACGATTTGTGTACCGCATCTGTGTGATAAAGTCAAAGCATCAATTGACACTTAGGTTAGGTCACAAGTAATAGCTACATTGTAAAAACTGATATTTCAATATATAGATATATTTATTGTAAAAAATCTATTATTCTGTAGCTTTCTTTAGTTTAAGGTAAACTACAATTTCCACTAAATGATTATTCTCAGATGAGTTTATTCAATGTTAAGGTAGCTCAAAAGACAGTTACCAACCTCTTGAAACAATCTTAGGTCGTATGTGTTGTCATCATCAGCAAAGTAAACAACCCCTTTTGTGGCATGTTCCCGCACCCACTGTAGACCTCCATTACGGTTAGCTACGCCCTTAGGTTTGAACGCACTATTCTTGTACTTCTCTGGCATTGGGGCTGTTGGATTTGTGCAAGTGTTACTATGCAATGCTTTCAGTATAGTGAAATAGACTGATTTCTAGAAAATAAGCAGTTACATGAGGGTTATCTTTCAAAACTTACCCTCTTTCCAAGATTGTATGTAGTATTCCAAGAATTTGGCTTGAAGTTCTTATGGAAACCCTAAACAGGTGGTGTATAAAAACTGTGCTTCCATTTAGATGTCACTGAGTCGCTGATGTAATCTTTGCTCAGTCACCATCTATGCAGGGTAATGTGCACCAAACTTTCATAAAAGGAAGAATTTGTTGTCAAGTCAGATACAATTTCTCCTTACAAACTCAGACAACAGGATCCTCCATAACCTGACATCACCAAACTCCACCTGCTTGAGGTTACACTGAGAGTGAAAAGTCACCTTTGTTGAGGCTATCAGTATTAGTTGACAAAGCCATGTACAATCTGTTCAAAGAACTTCTGGCTTCTAAGGAGCCCATCCTGTACCAGTTATTCTGTGTAATGCTGCCTGTGAGTTGCAGGAGCCTCTGAATATGGAGGCCCGTGAGTAATTGGGTAATTAGATAAATGAAGTAAATAACCCAGACATTCTTGAAGATTTGTCAGTGCCCCAGTTTTATATGGTTACAGTGAATAAAAGTGTAATTCTGGGGTGTAAGTATTTTGTTCAGCTGGTGTGATGAATGCTTTAATTCTTTTTACATCTCCAGAATGCATTTTAACTTTTGACCAAATTACTGTAAAATATTTGGGTGGACATATTATTGGCTTGGGAAGATAGAGGTCTTCTTCAAAACCCAAAATATATCTTGGTCCCAGAAATCTTGCACATCAATTAGTCTAGGTTAAGGAGGATATACAGTAGGATATCTAAAAGAAAATTGATAATGAGAAAACTGAACAGGGTTAGGATAGAAATAATCATTTATCAAAACTTTGGTGGCTTTTAATAAAACTGAAAAATAGGATGCCATATATACAAAGCTTAAGACATTTGATTATAAAGTACTAATATATTACTTAAAAGAAAGTTTGAGGCATTACATTAATACAGTAAACTGGCTCGAAATTGAATCCTAGAGTATCTTCTGTTTGTGACATTTTATTCTAAAGAACAAATGGTTGGGATGCAAGTTATTATCTTTGTCCCTACTTCACTATGCTTTGCTATTTTACATTTCATAGCCGCTGACTGAATTTTTATTTAACAACAGTGAACCCTTAGTGTACCTTATTTACCCTGCTTTTTCAGATTCTTTCTCAATTTCCTGTCAGTATCCTCTACACCTTCACTTATAACTTTTTGAGGTAGAAAAAAAAAAGGACTTACTGAGGAGGTAGGTGTGAGGGATCCCAGAGTAGTCGAGGTAGTCGAGGACACGTTTGTTGGTAACATTGGAATCATCGGCAATAATCCAGTGAATGCTGGGCACATTCATGAGTGTCTGGGCGAATCGTGTTAACTCTGGAATCTGAGATAAACAATGGATACTATGTAGTGACCTAATACATGGTGAGCAAATGACTGTTCCAGTGACCTACTTTCACAGTAAGCTGATGGATGCTCATGACATTTCATGATCAATAAGTAACGTATCTTGTGGCCTATTTCATAAGGATGTGGCCGTTCCTGTGACTTGTTTCACAAACATTTAATGAATGTCTGCAACCTATCTCCTGTTCACCAAGTGGCAGCTTTGGGGATTTATTCTATGACCGATAAGCAACCATTCTGATGACCAGTTTTATGGTTGACAAGTGTCTTCTCAAGTGAGTCATTTCAAAATTACCTAATGGCTATTAGGATGACCTATTTCGTGGTTAAAAATGCATTCCAATGATACATTTTACGTTAACAACTTGTCACACCAATTACCCCATCTTATAGGTAACTGAATATTGTCAACTACATTTTAGAATGATGACACAGACCCAAAGTAGTTTCATTGAACTTGCAAACGAACAAGTAAATGCTGTACTTTAGTTCAAAATTTGGACTAAGATCAGTTGTACTGATTCATCTCAAGTGCTTAACTTCTGTAGCGATTCATGCCAAAAGCCTAACTCCTTTAGTCTGATCTATCTTACAAGCCAAGTATCGCAAGCAATGCATCTCAAGAACCTTAGCTTCCGGAGTTATTCATGTCAAGAGCGTAACTTCTGCTGTAAGGAGCTGGCTGAAATGCCAAGTTTTCTATAGTGAGCCATTCGAAAAAAAACAAAACAGCATCGATGGTAGTGATGCAGCAGTGAATTTGGAGGCTTTGTGTGTGTGTGTGTATGTATGTATGTATGTATGTTTGCTTATTAATGTACTATCATTTAACAAGTGTTATTTCAACTTTGGTGCGGAGTTCCCCAGGGGAGCACCTGTACATGCACATTTCAAACTGTGATTCAAACATTTGTCTACATCCCGGCAAGACAACCATAAATTGCTAAATACTGCGTAGAGCGAAGTGCAGGACCGTGGTCTTCTCCTGGTCATAGGAAGACTTAATGGTGAAATAATTAAAGCTGAACAAGAAAGTGTCAGTATTAATGGGATCTGAAAAATAGTGCATACCTAGGTCTTGATATCAGTAAAACAATAGTATTTACCATCAGGATAAGAGATGGAGCCACGAGTACAAATAAAAAGACTGATCGGCACCTCTCTGCACCTGTATAAGTAGGTTACGTACTCTTAGTTTTCTAATGATTTCTTAGTCTTTCTATAGTTTCCTGTGGTACAGAAAATCCGAGGTGCATTTATAAACATGAACACGTGTATGTCATTCTGCTTGGTTCCATCGTACTGACCGGGTGTAAGTGTACTGAAGAGTGTTTATAAGTTCATATATATATATATATATAAATTGTGTGTGAACCTCGGACTGATTCCAAGGTGTTACCAGCTTCGAATACTCCCCATTGATTGCTAGACATTTGATACTGTTTGTGTTAGAAACGGAACGAGAGAAATTATCGAGTGAATACTAATGTCTGCTATGAACTGTACCAACAGCATAAACTGGAGAACTTACATAATTTACTTATGAACGATGTGTGGGTGTCCTAGCCATATCCAATTTTTGCCATCACTAACTGGAATAAAAGTAAGTGCTTTTTCAATTATCTAAGAAAATTTTTTGTAACTGTGAAATTAGGTGCATCAATGTGTAATGTTTTGACAGTTTAGTCAGGTCTTGTTTGACGACAGTCCATATATCACTCCAAAAAGGCCACTTCCTACCGTGATGTTAAGTAGGTCCATTAAATGCTTTATCGCAAGCCAGATTCGTTGTTTAAGAACATTAATTCATGATTGAAAACAAGTGAACATAAGTTCCCAACCTGAGCTTGGGTGGTTGTGCCTATTTGGCCGTGCCGTTTACGTGCTGAATAGTGGTTAGGATGCTGTGTGGCTGAACACGAGTTTCAACATTTAAACATTACCAACAAAAAGTTTGTAAACGTTTAATCCCATAAAGTGAATGAGCGATGAATATTCTCATACTTTCGAGAACAGGGATTTTGAGTGTTTAAGAGGTTGACAGGTAGAGAACAATTTTCTTATGTGGTAACCGAATTACAGATAATCTAAAGATGAAATTTCGCTAACCCGACGATACTTAGTAATCTACCAAAAAAACAAGAAATGGAATCAGATAAGGATTAGCCTAACAAGAGCCATAACAACACAAAGGAATACAATTCGATCATTGTGTTAACGGATGAGCGTGTGATAATTATGCTTTGATAACAGTAGTGACTGGATTCATTACACTGTAAGAGTTGATGTAGGATGTGGGATTTTAGGTGTAACACTTCCTACTCCAAGAAACTTAAGGTCTCGTAAAGGAGTGGGCAGGGCAGTGAAATAGAGGGAAATTGCTTGGAAATTGCGGAGTTAAAGTACTCAGCGAAGAGGAAAGCTTACGGCGTCCAAACTTCATGTTTTTTTAATGTGCTCGAGTAGCGGACGGCTGACAATTTACCTTGCGTTAGTTCATTTTGTGTAGAGCTTTATTCTGTTTGCAAGTCTACATACAGACCGAATGAAGCTGTCATACAATAAGAAAATTTGCCTGTAGGGTCTTCACAGTAGACTCCTAATGTAGTATATCACTGATGCATTCCACAGAATGCCGCCATCCATCTTAATATTTTAATCAGAGTTTTGAAAATACGATGAGCGAGTTCATATATCTGTAAAGATATTGGGATCAAGGTACCAATATCCCTAAAGACATCTGAACTCACTATTTACCTTCTGAATCAGATTAATGATCCATAACCACATAGTATTTGAAGATGGAATTTCAGCAGTAATAGAACCTGCATTATATCTTAAGATAGGCAGGTTATCTTTTATGTTTTTATATTGATATTCTGCCTTACTTTATCAAATGACATATTTCCTCTCGCCTCATAACCCTACCACAAACGTGATAATAAACTTCGAGAGATTGGTATTACGAGTGAAAAGGAAAATTCTACACTCCTAAATCACTCTTTAGTGACAAATACGATTCCGGTTATTAGGGTCGCCGATGGACATTTTTTTTTTCCAGTGTGCAACCCAGTAGTAGCAGAGTAAATATTTACTCATATAAACTCATATCTGTTGTCGATCCCAAACTGTATCGACTTGTGATATTGAGGAAAAAGCTAGTAACTTGCTCTTATGTGCGTAACTTTTAAGGCTCTATATGCCTTCTTACCTCGCCTGTGTTGCCATGTGGCCTGTCTCAACTTCAGCAAATCTCAGGGTAAAGCTTTGGCTGATTAATTGTGTCTAACCTTCAGCTGAATAACTGGTTTGCAATACTCGGAATGTTTTGTAAGCAAACAGTTCACCATTTCCTAGATGAATTATTGACAGACAAAGCTTTATACATAAAGTGCCAGCAAAAATACCTATTGTCATTTAAGCAAACACATATTATATATGTGTGTATATGTATGACATAAATCACCAGGTGTAACATTGGTGTGTATACAAGTGTCATTTGAATACTAAATAGTCTGGGCATTCTTTTGATGAAGCTGCCACCTGACTGGTTTGATCTTATGCAGATAAATTATTATTATTAAACCTGTTAAGCGGAAATTCCTCTATCTTCCCAAACACGGGCATTTGAATAAGATACTAAGCTTCAGAAAAAGAAAAACAAGAAAATGCAAAATGCCACAAGAATACACAGTTGCATCACTTTCTGGGGTTACTGTGATGCCCCATAAACCTGCAACATTAAACTAAAAGGTTTCGCCTTTCAGCAACCCGCCCGCAAACGTTTTGTTTTCTGATGCTAGAGACTTTCCAACTGGACAGTTTAATGGCATTATTGCTACTTATAATTCGTGCATTTTATTATTTAAGCGGCTTTTTTTTTTATAAAGTTTAAAGAAGAAGCTATACTTCTGATAAAATACTAAGAAGAGTAGCAAAGCATCCAGCAAATACTATTGTTACTGTCTGAGGAAAAGATAGTCACTGGTTATCGACACGAGGAAATAAACTGTAGGAATGTTGATTGTTGACAAATATTCGGTTGTCACCCATATCTGTCAGAATGACTATGACACCAAACGATGTCATTCATTTGTAATCTTGGTGACTTTGTTATCATGTATGCCATCATTACGAGCTTGCATATTTTCGAATCCTGGTGACTCTTGGCTCTCTTTCCGCAAGTCAACCCAGTTGGTGGTCATCCTCCCTTTAGGGGCTGGTCCATTAATTTAGTTATCAGGCTTAGGCTATGGTATGTAAGTATAAATATACAGTATTGATGGGATGGCCTTGATTAGGGCATTCAGTTTCCCGAGCCGTCTAAGCTGACATAAAAAAAAATAACTTTTGCTATATTTTGCACAATTTTAATTTATGGAGGACTGCTCTGAATTTGTTTGTCTCTTTCCTTAGCAGAGATTAACTCTTTAGATACCTTACGTGTCAGGTAAAGCATGGAGCACCGAGGTACGTGCTGTTCCCATGGTAATGAGTTGTTCATTAAGAGGCCAGTGAATCAATGACATTTTCTCGTTCTTATATATGCACTTACTCTTATTCATTCTCCACTTGTTAGTTAATAATCAGAAAACCTGCTTGCAGGAGGTGATCTAACAGCCACTCATACTTGTACTTAAATTATGGTCATTTAGCCAGGTAATTGATAATCTTATTGTTATGCTATCTGCAAGTGATTTGACAAATTCTGTTCTGTTGTTCTTGGTTACCAAACCTGTTATTTTTTTTTTGTCGTATGACAACAGTGAAAAACTTATCCACTGACAACATGGCAGCTTTGCCTTCAGTGATACACTCCAATAACCCTACTCTTATGACGTTACGGCTAATGTCATACGTGTTGACCAAAATAGCCCTCTTTTGGCTGATGACCAAAGCATTATTCTTGATCTGATCATTTTTTCTTCACTTTGTCTTTATATATATATATATATATATATATATATATATATATATATATATATATATCCTAATGATCCGCCAACAGCCTGTTTTACTTACCTGTTCTTGTCTGGGGAAGGTCGCTGTAATGATATAGATTGTGGGTAGATAGGGATAGTATGGGTTCCTCCGACCTAACTCCTCTTTGATGGTTCGTGCCAGCGAGGCTGCCATAGAAATATAAAAAAACGATAAACTGTGCGTGTTAATGATAATCATGTTATACTGTACTACTATGATTATATTTATAACATCATTTATTGCATTGTCAGTAATTATTAGTTTCCTATGTAATCTATAGTGTTTGTCAGTCAAGTAACGGTAATATTAGACCGTAGTACTTCTGTAGGAGGAAGCCTTGATACAGAGTGACTGTATACTTATTCAAGCAATATGATTTTTCTGTAAATATAGTGAAAGGAATTGTGAAACGTCTAGCAAAACAAAAGACTGAACTTAAGTATGTGTTGTCCTTTCTTGGAAGGTCATGCAAGCCTGTAGAGAAAACTGGCTGGCCACTTGACCTCAATGAACCTGCAGGGATTCTCCTGTGGGGTAAGCCAGCTAAGTTTCCTTAGAGCTAAGCCAGCAGATATCTGCTTTTATAAGATAACAGAGGCTCCTCCCCAAATAGAAACCGGCAGAAGATCGAATATTAAATTACCTTTAAGGTTGGCCAGGGACTCGACACACTGGAGGTGGGCAGCTGAGGTAGACTCGAAGTGGTGGTGGAGAAGGACGAGAACCGTGAGGAGAAGGCTCCCTCCTACCAGGACGTGGAGCATGAAGCCTCGCCTGCGGGGGGAGAGAGAGAGAGAGCACGCCAGGATTAATTAATATGCTGTTGGCGTACCGTCCGTCCGTCCATCCAGTGGCCGTAACATAATCATGATCCTGGAAAGATCACCAACTGGTAACCTTAAAAGGAACTTTTGTATAGCATAACATCCACTTAAGTGAAAAAAAAAAGGCCAGAATATCCCGTACACACGGGAGTAAAAATCATTACTGTCCAGTAAATATAGCGTGATCTTAAGACACCCATTAGAATGTATACAGCTGGAAGATAAGGATTCTTTTTTCTTGTATAGCGTTCACTTGACATACAGAAACTTTTTTTTTTTCATTATTATCCTTCACCGCAGAATACATAAAGCTAGAAGAGGCATGACTGTGGTTTGACGTTATGAAATTTGCCACCAGCCAGTGTATTTGTTTCATTTTAAACATTTTAGTAGCGACGTGTGACCTGCACAACCTCAGATAAAAGATTAGATATAAAAGATAAAATAAAGACGCCAAGAATACAGTGGTGTTTATCAATACATTTAGTAATTCTGAACTCATTGCAAGTCACCAATGAGGAAGAAAGATATCTTTTATTTTAAAGAATATTTGATACAGTGCTTATGGTCAGGGCTGTATGAGAGGAAAGGGAGGTGTTTAAGGAGCTGCAATCGTGGCCTTGAGGGAGGTGCAAAGCGGAATTCTCCCTCCTACTGTTTACAGTGAAGTCAGGGCTCGGCTATTGAGACTTGCCAGTTTGTGTTCTTTACTGTTTCCCCTTGTTATTTGACCATTGATTTTTAATAACCTGTTTTCTCATACAAATATCTGTTGTAATTTCATGCACAGATTGGTTTATTAATTGTTTTTTTGATCTTTTTTATTTTTTTGTGGAAGACATTAGGAAATCTTTTTGCAGTTCATTAAATAAAATCATATGATAAAAAAACATGTCATTTCTGTGCCAGCAGTTGTAGTAAAGGATGGATACATCCTAGATTTATTTTCTCAACAAGAATAAGTGAGGTTTGCGTTATAAAATATAGACATCGTTTCGATTGTCCTAAGTTACTTCAGTTCGCAGCATCGACAGTGCATCTAAGTTTGTCTGAGAAACTTTAATGGAGATTTTTTTTTAATTTATCTATTATTACGTTTCGACTCCACTTGTGGCCACTTGAGGTGTGCGTGGTTGAAACAGAACAACTGCAAGAATACACATACCCTCGAAATCTATTTATAACTTTCTATGATGACGTGAGGACGTTAATATAGAAAGGTTCTTTGGCGTCATGTCTAAAAGAAGTGGGCACAACTGGAAAGAAGGGAGAACGGACGTGAGGTAGTCTTTTTTTACAACTGTAGGAATGTGTACTTGAGGAACAAGCCAAGACAAGAGAGAGAAAGTACGAATGCACGTAGAAAAGTTAGAAAGTTGAAGAACCTACTTGAAATAAATGATAGGGTAAGAAGAGGTAGGGTCCCACGAGTGTAAAGATCCCCCACTTACGTGCATAAAATAGTGTGTAATAATATGTTAGCAGGACACCATTACAAGACAATTATATAAAATGTATAACTTTACGTAAATCCTGTTGTGTAATTGTGCCTGCAATGTAATGCTAGTTTTAGTTTAATTCGCGACACGTTTAGCATAATCATATTGCACCGTAATTATGATTTTAATGTAGTCATTTAGAACGGAAATATATCTTTTATTATGTATACATCAAACGTATGGCGTCCGTATAAGTTTGAATCACGTATCAGAATTGAAAGACTTTATCGGAATATTCAGACAACACGATAGTAACCATACATCACCGTTACGGTTGCTGGACCGAATATCGTTATGTAGAGGCTGGTATCTTCGGCTCGGGAAAGAGTTAAGGATAGTAGAAACAAGAAGATAAGGAAGACACAAATTACAGACATAATCAGGATCCAGGGAACAACACAATTTTTGCACTAGAGCTCTGCAAGAGCTTCAAAACCAAGAAAGACCACTCGTACATGAATACACACAGTTAACATAGCCTAGTTCAGCTCCTTTTTCTATGCCAACACACACGTAAAACTACACATATAACCCCTAGGGATGGATGAACTGCTGGGTTGGCTGTGGACCGACTGTCGCAACCAAGATTCGAACGTATGCGCTCGACCCTGGGCGGCCCGTGAATGCGTCACGGTTAAAGGAACGCTAACTAATACACCACGGGAGCCCACTTCGAGGAATTGCAGGATACTGGTGGAATATGAAGGCAAATGTGGTGTCGCGCCGTTTTCGGCCGTTATACTGCAAGTTAATTTTCGCACACACGTAACTGTTTTGAGCTGACCTATCAAAACTAGATGTTGTGCCGTCAGGTTTAATGATTAGTGATGTCTGGAATACGAAATGTTGTCTCCACAATGTCGCCAGAGAGGTTTCTCCTTTATATACAAAAAAAGGATCAATACATTGCAAATGAAAATACTGAAAAACTGTATGTTAGAACTATGTACATGGAACCATATACTTTGGCTTGTGATGTTGCCTGATGTTTGTCTTCGCTTGTTTGTGAGAAATCATCCTACTTTGGTGTTTATTTCTCCTCTCTCTCTCTCTCTCTCTCTCTCTCTCTCTCTCTCTCTCTCTCTCTTTGTGTGTATTGTGTGGAGGTCCCACACGGCTACTTCCCCACTGTTGACAGTCAACAAGGGCGAGGTTACAACACTGCGGAGAGCTTTTCCCATTGTTCTTTGCCCTGGTAATAGTTTCCTGCTGTACGTGCTGCATTTACATAGGCTGATCCGATACACGAGACTGCTACAGTGCAAGTTGCTCAGTTCCCTGTATTTGTATGATATGAAAATTCGCTGAACTTGCGCGATCGCATCACAGGAGGAATTAATCGCATCGTGCTTTTAACTCCACAACAGACTTTTCTCGTGTCATTGTCTTACACCTTGAATTAATATTGTAGTCCTTTACCACAAAAGTTTCTTCGTTGTACTTACCTCACACCGTTGGACATGTGAGCAATGTCGTAAGCACACATTCACACACACACATAGACACACCAAAGCCCTTCCAATATATATAGCCTACTTGGTCATCTCGGTTGGCGGGTAACTGGCATCTCAATGCTCGCGTCTGGCATTTAAAGGTCTCACGTTTCGCAGGTTTTGTTCCCTGTAACGAGAAGCGTTCGGTGTATGTGTGGTTTCCCAGGCTATTATTTACACCGAAGGAGACTACCGCACCGGAATAACGCAGATCACAGAGGTTTTTCTATCAGTCAGAGCGTTATATAGACACTGAGAGACTGCAGGCACATATACATACATACGTGGGCCTCCCTGGTGGAGTTACAAGCGTTACTGACCATGAGTCGGCGAACTCCCACGCAGGGCTCGGCTTGCATAGGTTCGAACCCTGGGCGCGATAGTGGGCTCACACACCAAACCCATGCGTTCATCCTCCCTCGGGGCTGGTTGCTATATGGGCGCGTGGCCTAGGGTGGTGTGTGTGAGTACTGTTTATATATTATGAGAGAGCTTTTTTACACTCGTGTTGCCCAGTCTCTTAACCTTGTAATATATACTTTGTTTTTACTCCTGTGAATGTATGCAAACACACACACACACACACACACACACACACACACACACACTAGTCTTTGCCAGGTACACCCATTCTATCGACCTGTCCCAAAGGGTGGACGAACAGCTGGGTGGACTGTGGACCGGCTGCCACGACCAGGATTCGAACCAATGCAGGTTTCGTCCCAGGCGGCCCTTGCTTGCTTGGCGGTCAGCAACACTAACAGCTATATTACGGAGGTTCCTGTGTGTGTGTGTGTGTGTGTGTAAGTGTGCGTACACTTACTTTAGTAAAGACATTATACACTTATACAAAATTAAGAGACGGAGCAACGCAAATTTGTAAATACTCTCCCTGTCTGTTTTTCCCCCTTTCTCAATTCTCTCTATATTTCAATTAGGGCCCGGCCTTGATGTGGACTTTTGCCCGTGACTGGAGCCTTCAACATAATTTCTTTTTTCTTTAAGGCATTTTCATGATTTCCTTTTGCAATCTCCTTCCCAATGGTGCGACATCATACTTCCCGCTACAAAACCCACCCTAACCTAGATCTGCCAATGCTAACATGATTTTCATTAATCAAGTGGATATCCTAAAGTCTCAAGTGTACTTCGTTGTTTAGTGGCAACACCAATATCAAGGACTTTCCCACCCTGAAAAGAGTCTATCTTACCTTACTCCTCTGTGGAGTGTAGCCTTGAAGCTGCAGAAGCCCCATAAGCAGGGTTAACATTTCCGAATAGCCTACGCCAGGAGGTATGAGAAGGTACTGGGTTGGCCTCACATTTTCTACAATGAGAGGTAGCTCGACAACAAGACCCAGGATGAGATGGCCTCCCCAAACCTGGTAATGAAAACTAAATCTAAGCTGACAGCCACGAGACTTCTTCATGCCCACGTGTCATGAGAGAAGCCTACACAATTGACTGGCCGAGGGTAGTGTCACCTTGACAACTGTTTGATCAAGGGTAGTGAGGCCTCCACAACCGAATGGCCAAGGGTAGTGGCAACTTCGCAACTGATTGGCTAAGGGTGGTGGCCCTTCCGCAACTATCTAGCCAAGGGTTATGGCCTTTTCACAACTGACTGACCAAGGGTACAGGCATCTTCACAACTGATTAGCCAAGGATTGTGACTCTTCCACAACTAACCAGCCAAGGGTGGTGGATCCTCACAACTGACTGGCCAAGGATGGTGATTCCTCCACAACTGACTGTCCAAGGGTGGTGGAACCTTTGAAACTGGCTAGCCAAGAGTAGTGTGGTCTCCAGACCTTAAGGGTGGTGAGTCCCACACATGACACTCACCTGGGCAAGGCCATGCAGGTGTGGCGAGTCAGCTGCCAGGTGATGGGGTGATGGTTGTGGTGGAGGTGGATGGCAGGTGTGGCGGGCGGAGGGGGACGCCGCCCGTGGCCGGGTGAGCAACAAAGGGCGGGCGGGCGGGCTGGTGAGTCTGGTGGGTGGGAGAGCGGGTGGCGGGGGCGGCCAAGGGGCGGGCGGGCCGTGCGCGGAATGCGGGCGCCACGCACCAACCCACACCCGCCCCTGACTTTCTCCACACCTAACTCTGAGCCGCCCCTAAATCCACAACCAGCGCTGGCCATTGAGAGGCTCCAGCCACACTCATGAGAAAAATGTACTTACTGTGTCTAAGATCCGAGTTGACGTTCCGCAGATTTTATGAAAAACATTTGGAGCAGTTTATCCCGTGCTCATAACAGTCCCCTCAACCTCACTCTATCAGTAATTCAAAAATGTTCCTAAGCGGACTTGAAGACCAAACTTTATAAGATCACAGACCTTGTTGATGCTCGCAGAATCGACTCGATCAACTGATGCGATTCTTATATTTCTCCACTAAGCGCGTCGCGAATATTTCTCTTTTCCTTATAGCCACAAAAACCACAACAAAAGTTGTGGTAAAGAGAATCCATAAACAAAAATGTGAATTATACGTTGTTTACCACTTTCCATTTTCTCGTCAATGAACGGTAGGTGAATGAGGAGACCCGTGTGCTTGCTCGTGAGTACCAAACTTGGAGGAGAGTGAGGCGGGTGGGCCATAAATGTGTGTATCTTCCTGCCCGGGGTCTGGTTGCATCTGCTCCACCTTGGAAATGCTACCAAAACAATCCACATTCTTTCACTCCCTCCACTTTCCACATGACAACAGGATGTGTTATATACCTCAGAGAAGAGTCTCTACCTGTGAGAGACTCATTCGCTGTAGATTTATTGTCATATGGTGCCAGTTTTTCCCCTTATGTATGTTTTATGTGTGTGGGGAGAAGGGGTTGAATCCCAGTCAGGGCTGGCGGTGTAGTGGTGTATTGTGAAGGGTCATAATTAAGGTTAGTGTTGCTGTTATATTACTACAACTAAAATTCAAAGTTTTTCGTTGATTTTACGTGCTGCTTATACAAATTTCTGTCTAGTTGGTTCAGATCCTTGTATAAATAAGTGAGCGTGACAGTGACAGTCTTGGATAAGTTGGGAAAGATGCAGGAGAAGTTTAAACTGCAAAATTTAAACAGGACAAGCTTCTTATTGTTTAGGTTAGAAATTTTAGATTGGTTGAGTTTGTATATAAACTTAATTCAGAACTAACCTTGGCACATTTTTCTTTTCTTTTGTTGTGACAATGTGATGTGTGGAGAATAAGATAAGACTAGCAGAATGTGATTTGGATCATTTTTTTATGATAATTGAGAAATTGATATTGAGGAGGGATATGAGGATCATGGAAAATGTGGGTTTGATTAATGTGAAAATAGGTAGTAAATATATAGGAATCAACAGACCCAGTGAATTCCTTCCTTAACTACATCAAACAATTTATGTTTACCTTATTTTTGATGTTATTGAAACAGTGTTATTCTTATGGCATGTTTATATGCAGTTTGTGAACATTACAAAAGGAGTAGACCACTGTGTCCTAACAAAGCTCTATGTGCTTTTGGAAGCAATCAGTAACTTGAGAATTAATGTAGAAAGATTTAAAAAACATACGTCCTTCAAAGAAAAAAGCCTTTAAACTTTTCATGTATCTAAGGAAGTGCAAATAATGTCATTTGTGGATCTGAAGTGAAATATTTATCAAGCTTGTTCTTAAACGTATCTATGATAATATTTTAAACTACTCTAATTGGTAAGTCATTTCATATGTTGACATTACTGTCTAAATGAACACTCATTGTGTGCGTTCATTTAGGCTGATGGAAGTGGTCCAAACTTAACCCTCTTGCTCTACGCCGCAATGTTGGTTCACTTTCCCTTTTCTGTAGGTATTACTTTGGCTTTTGCTCCCGAGAG